>VSMD01103427.1:0-77727 GCA_008750895.1 Mirza zaza | reverse complement strand
AAAAAAAAAAATAGAAAAAAATTAAATTCTAACTTTTGGAAAAGGACTAAGCCATATACTATTCATAGTTGCGATTTATAGATATGTTGTTACAGAACTGTGCTCTGTAAGAAAAAAGTGCAGGGTTGCGAACATGTTTTTAACTTGTGAAGGCAATGGAGAAAAGTGATTAAGAATCAGATTCCTCATAAATGCACAAATGTGGACACGTTAGTTAACATTGCTAAGCCTCAGTTTCTTCTTGAAAATTCATAAATTAAAATTGTATTCTCTTTTTGGCTGGCATAAATTTAAAAGTATATTTCTAGCTCTCAGAGGATGTTTTATTTCATAAATAACTAAATTTATAGGATTGTGGTGAGGGATTAATGAGCTATGATGATGTAAGGTACTAGTAATTTGCCTGGCATTTGGTAATTGTGAAATAAATGCCCAGAAAGCATGTATGTGGCCAGTCATACAAAATTCTTCACCACTGCTTCTGCATTATTCCTACTTGGCTAAAATCTTTGTTAAATATGTTCTCCCTGTGCCTTGAAAAAGCTTGTAATCTGATTTTTCCAAAGTAGGTTTTTTACAAATCGAAAGTTCACCTTTCATTTTATGTTTTATACAAGTGCTTCTTCTCTACATAATGTACTTTCTTTGTGGGAATCATTATCTCAAGCATTGCTCCAACAATATAATTATAGTTTAAACAAAAAGAAACCTCAGTCAGGGGTCTCCATTCCTTTTTAAATTCCATGATGAATTTGCAAAATTCTATCTAAATAGCTACATTGTTCCTGGTCCATTAGGCATTAGCAGCTGGACTTAAATTTAACAACTTAAGTGTAGCATTAAAAAGGAAATAATGGGAAACATTTGCATATGACTATTAAATATATAAATATTCAAGATTCAAGCTGAACTGAAGGTAAAAGAACAAAATTCCCTGCAGTTGGACTAAATCTTCTAAATGGTCTATAATAGTAAACTATAGATCCTGCCACAGATGAAAGCTAAAGAATGGAAATGTCTGCGTAGGTATCTTACATTTATTTCAAATCATTATAACAGCAGAAAACATATGCAATACATGTACACAGTGTATAGATGTGCATCTGGGAGGGAAGCAATACTTGAGAGACAAATAGTGAGAAACACTACAGCCCTGGCTCATAGAAACAGAGGCGTAATTCAAGCTGGGTCTCCTAACACCAAATTATTTTAACTGAGTTTCAGTGTCCTCACAGTAAAAAGCAAACCAAAACAAACAAACAAAACGAGATGACTTCATAGATTGTGGTAAAGACTAACAAATATGTTAGCATGTAAAAGCAAGGCAAGTGTCTGCTAAAGAATGCTCAACAAATGACAGTTTCCAATTTTGATTGCCAAGAAATCAGAAGCTTTGAAACGATAGTTTTGTATAAGAAAGAAAGAGAGACAAGAAAGAGAGAAAGAAAGAAAGAAAGAAAGAAAGAAAGAAAGAAAGAAAGAAAGAAAGAAAGAAAGAAAGAAAGAAAGAAAGAAAGAAATCAGAAGCTCCTTGAGAAGCAGGGAACACATCAAAAATTTTTTGTGTGTTTGCTGACTTTCTAAATGAGTAGGTATATGTGTGTACCAATAACTATGGCTGTCGTGAAAAAGAAGATAGGAAGACAAAATTTGGTATTCATTTGTTTGGTTCATTTTTTTAATCGCATTGACTTCAGCCATTCATCTGAATTCTGAGTCGCATTTCTCATGCACCCTGTTATCATCTTCCTTCCTTGGAAGCTAATTATAATAGAACAATTACGATCTGAGAAAGAACACTAGACATGTTTGTGGCCAAATTCAACTGAACTAGAGTTGAAGAAATCTTTATATTAATAGAATGAAACAAAGGAATTATAGGAGTTTTATTTTTTTCTTAAGGAAAGATTCTTCAATAGAGAGACTTTTTTTTTTAAGTGAAAAGTTTCTGCTACTGGTAAGAGGGTTTGATGGTCTGAACTGGTTTGATGACAACACCTCTTCCATCCCCTTTCAAGCTTTCTCTAATATGGTTAATTTCATTTCACCAAGACTCTTCTTATTTTTTTTGGACAATATTCACCACCAGCCGGGCTCAGTGGCTCAGTCCTGTATCCCAGCACTTTGGGAGACCAAGGCGGGAGGATCCCTTGAGGCCAGGACTTCAAGACCAGACTGAGCAACATAGCAAGACCCTGTCTCTACAAAAAATGAACATAAAAAATTAGGTGGGCGTGGTGGCACACACTTGTAGTCCCAACTGCTTGAGAGACTGAACCAGGAGGATCTCTTGAGCCAAGGGGTTTGAGGCTACAGTGAGCTTTGATGACACCACTGCACTCCAGCTTCAGTGACACAAGAGATCCTGTGTCTGTTAGAAAGAAAGAAAGAAAGAAAGAAAGAAAGAAAGAAAGAAAGAAAGAAAGAAAGAAAGAAAGAAAGAAAGAAAGAAAGAAAGAAAGAAAGAAAGAAAAAGAAAGAAAGAAAAAGAAAAGGCTGGGTGCACACACCTGTAACCTAAGCATTCTGGGAGGCTGAGGCAGGAGGATTGCTTGAGGACAGGAGTTTGAGACCAGCATGAGCAAGAAGAGTGAGACCCTAGTCTCTATTAAAAATAGATGAAGTTAGCCAGGTATTGTGGCCCTCACCTGTGGTCCCACCTACCCAGAAGGCTGGAGCAGAAGGATCACTTGAGCCAAGGAGTCTGAGGTTATAGTAAGATATGGTGATGCCACTGCACTCAACCTGGGCAGCAGAGTAAGACTGTCTCAAAAAATAATAATAAATACATAAAATAAAATAATAGTATTCACCACTATAAGTACATAATTTTATAATATTGGTAAATGGAGAAGGGCTAACAGATTGCAGGCCAATTTAAAACTTTAAAAATATTTATTGCCAGAATTCTAATTAGGATGGCATAAGTAGTTAAGAGTGCTAGCTCTAAAATCTAACTACTTGGGCTCAATTTACACCTCCACTACTTCTAGCTGTATGATTTTGTCTTAGTTATTAACTTTTTCTTCCCTCATTTTCTTTGTCTATAAAACAGGAAGGATTACAATAATTGTTCTGCTTCATAGTTTATGGTGAGGATTGGGTTAATAGAGTTCAAAACAGCCTGACACGGTAAGTGTTCAAAGAATGTTATCAGCAGATATTATAAGACTAAATGAAGATTTTTCTACTACTAAATTGAATAGTGTAAGTTGACTGAATTTTATGGAAGGAGACATGTTTTAAGGACATTACAAATCAGCTAATACAGTGGGTTTCAAATTTTTTGACTGTAACCCACAGTGAAAATATTTTATGTCATAACTCAGTATGCACATATATATAAGAAAAAAACAAAAGGTTTATAAAATAGTATTTAGTATATGCAGTGCACCCTGACTGTTCGTTCTTTCTTTTCTTTTGAGACAGAGGCTTACTCTGTCACCCTGGCTAGAGTACAGTGGTGTCATCATAGTTTACTGCAACCTCAAACTTCTGGGCTCAAGCAGTCCACCTGCCTCAGCCTGACAAGTATCTGGGACTACAGGTGCATACCACCACACCCAGCAAATGTTTTCTATTTTTGGTAGAGATGGAGTCTAGCTCTTGTTCAGGCTGGTCTCCTGGTCTCAAAACTCCTGACCTCAAGTGATTCTCCTGCCTCAGCCTCCCAGAATGCTAGGATTACAGGTGTGAGCCACTGTGCCCAGCTTGTTTCATTTTTTAAAAAATGCTGGCTGCCAACCACTAAATTGATTTTGCTACTCATTAAGGAATTGTCATCCACAGTTCCAGAAACAGTGACTTAATAGAGTCCTTTCACTTTATATTGGAGAAAACGGAATTTCTAAGAAATTAGGACATTTACTTGCTTAAGATTATATAGTTACAAGAGGGTATAAAATTCTGGCACCAGAATTTTTAAAAATTGAGATACAATTTACCTACAGTAATATTTACTCTTTTTTTTTAGACAGAGTCTCACTTTGTTGCCCAGGCTAGAGTGAATGCCGTGGCATCAACCTAGCTCACAGCAACCTCAATCTCCTGGGCTCAAGTGAACCTACTGCCTCAGCCTCCCAAGTAGCTGGGACTACAGGCATGCACCACCATGCCCAGCTAATTTTTTTTTTGTGTATATATATATATATATATATATATATATATTAGTTGGTCAATTAATTTCTTTCTATTTTTAGTAGAGACAGGGTCTCCACTCTTGCTCAGGCTGGTTTCAAACTCCTGACCTTGAGCATTCCGGCCGCCTTGGCCTCCCAGAGTGCTAGGATTACAGGCATGAGCTACCACGCCCGGCCAACCTACAGTAATATTTACTCTTTGAAGTACACGCAATGCAGTAATTTTTCGTATATTCACAAAGCTGGGCAACCATCATCACTAATTCCAGAACATTTTCATCATTACCAGAAAAAATCCTGTACTCACTAGCAATAGAACCAGAACTTATACTTTATTCCCAAATCCAAAGACCTTTGCATTGTCATAGCGTTATATGGATATTCAAACTGATTGATTTAAGGTATTAATAAAGCTTAATAATATATGTCTAAATGATCAAATTTATCAAATACTAGCTAGGACTTTGAACAATTTTGTATCTTTAACCATCTCAAGATTTTATATAAATTTCTGTATTCTTTGGGGGGTTCCCCCCAAATATATACCAGATTCTTGAGGATACATGGGAAGCACTTGGGAATGGGTCCTACATACTCTAAATAGACTCAGGAAATGCTTTGTTCTTTGGATGTACAGTATATCATCTCAAAGAAAATGAGACTGTTAATTTTTATAGATCATATGTGAAACTTTCAAGAAAAGCTCACAGAAGTTGTTTATTTGGAAGTCTTTTATAAAAGGGGGGATTTTTTCCTATTTCAAAGTTTTCAAATAGAATTTACAACTAGACAACAGGTCCTTAAGAGCCTTAAGGAGAACCTAAATATTCACCTGAACAAGTGTTCACATAAATCTTAAAAGTCACTCGCTATAACATCAACCAATTTTTCCAGTCTGGTTTTCAAAACATCCACTCCTCAGTCTCTTGCTTGCTTTTATTTTAACTTGTTGGAATTCATTTTACATAAAATGAGCACAAGTGCCAATTTTCTATTTTATGCCAAAATTACCAGGTCTCCAAAAGAAAAATCTCTAAAGTTAGTCATATTTGGATTACTTAAATAGCAGCTATGAGAGTTATTGTGTACAGTTTGGATCTTCAGTGCATGGTTGTTGATTCTTTAGTAAATGTGTTTTCAAGTATTCATAAGGACGTACATCCTATCGAATTAATGATCTGAACTCAGGACTCAAATAATGTGAAATGGTTAAAGATTTGTCCACTATAAAGAAATGAAAATTAATTATAAAGGTAATAAAGCTAGAAGAAAATATTTCAAAATACTGGCTAGTTCTAATCAAAATAAAGTTTTTAAACCAAATTAGGTATAAATTATAAAAACTGATTTTATTAGTCTCTAATGAAAATTTCCAAAAGAAAGTTATGTATTTTAACATAAAATTTTGGAGGATATTAATTCCTTTTTCTGTGAAAAAAATCCTAATACAGTCTTTAGAAATCTATTAATATTTACACTCCTTGGATTTCAATACAAAGTGTCCTGCCATTTATCTCATTTCCTCCAGTTAATAAAGTCATCTCTTTTAATATAATAAAGACCAAAATAGAATATATCAAGAGACACACTATGTTTTATAAATGAATGAATAAGCTGATTTTAAAAATAGTAAACAACCTTTCTTAGTGTTGGGCTATTATTAACTGTTAGCACTGACTTTTATCATTGAGTTATGGTTACCATGGAAGGCTTAACTACAGTTATACAGACTTGGCAGATTAAAATGTGAACCTTAACAATTACTTAATTTAGATATTTTATATTTGGTGTGGTAATTATTTATGCTGTAAACAGAGTCATTTCCCTCTGTATGGAAACTAATTTAGTTTCTTGTTTGAAGACCATGGTTTTAGGGACTTGTCAATGGAAGTTTGACTTGACAGCTACAAAATACTAATCTTCAGAAAGTTATATTTAATATACGCTGTTTCTTCTGGACTGAACTCATTCTTTTTAAACTAGACTCATACCTCTTAAGTCTGCTCCAATCCTTTCTGATTGATGTAAGATTGTAATGCAAAGAAAGAATTTTGTATGTATTTGTAGAATATCATATTTCTTAATTATACCTTCCTAATTATAAAGGCAACTTACTCAATTTTATTTTTCTAGAATTTGGAGAAATGCAGTTTTATATGGTTATTGAAATAACATTTAAAAATAATTTCTTCAGGCCGGCGCGGTGGCTCAAGCCTGTAATCCTAGCTCTCTGGGAGGCCGAGGTGGGCGGATCCTTTGAGCTCAGGAGTTCGAGACCAGCCTGAGCAAGAGCGAGACCCCATCTCTACTATAAACAGAAAGAAATTAATTGGCCAACTAATATATATAGAAAAAATTAGCCGGGCATGGTGGCACATGCCTGTAGTCCCAGCTACTTGGGAGGCTGAGGCAGCAGGATTGCTTGAGCCCAGGAGTTTGAGGTTGCTGTGAGCTAGGCTGACGCCATGGCACTCACTCTAGCCTGGGCAATAAAGTGAGACTCTGTCTCAAAAAAAAAAAATAATAATAATTTCTTCTCTGCAATCACAATGACTGTTAGTAGAATAGGTTTTGGAGCATCTCCTATTATTAGTTGTGTGTTACTTAAACCCCTCTAAGCCAGAGGCATCCAATCTGTAAATGGGGATAATACTACCAATCTCCAGGGTTACTGTGAGGATTCAGTGAATGATGAAAGTAAAGAACTTGGCATATGATGAAGGCTCAATAAAAGATAGCCATTGCTGCTGTTGTTTATCGATCCTAGTAGCTGCATTGCCTACCTGATTTATTCATTCATTCATATGACCTAAAACACATTTCATCAAAGCATGGATCTTGTTTTTTCTCTCTCTCTCTTTGAAACACAGGGTCTTGCTCTGTCTCCCTGGCTAGAGTGCAGTGGCATCATTACAGCTCATTGCAACCTCAAACTCCTGAGCTCCAGTGATCCTCCTGCCTCAGCCTCCCTAGTAGCTGGGACTATAGGTGCACACCACCACGCCCAGCTAATCTTTTCTATTTGGGGGGTTGCTCTTACTCAGGCTGGTCTCCAACTGGCCTCAAGCGACCCTCCCATCTCCGCCTCCCAGAGTGCTAGGATTACAGCCCTGAGCCACCGCGCCTGGCCAAAGCATAGGTCTTGTGTTAAATATTTGTTGCATATGTGATTCCCTTAGGAAGAGGAAAAGTTAAGTAGCTATTTCAAGTAATCAACAGCCTTATTCATAAACAAGTCAAAGACGAGTGAATATATTTTGCTACAGGATTAAATGCATTATGGTTTACATCAAATTATGAAATCTGGTAAGTCACATTTTAAAATTTCCTCAGACACAAATGTGAAAAATGATGATCTATGCAGCTAAAAATGCACAAAGAAGGTTTAGCTTTAGAAAGGAGATTAAAAACAGGTTTTCAAAAGCATGGATTTGTTCTAAACCCTTTTTTAAAACCCCCCGCCATAGAGCTACCTTGCAAAGCATCTAATAATAAAAAGTTCCTTAATTCCAACATTTTATGTTTCATAAACTGATGTCAGTTAACTTTAAAGATAAGAGCCTCATTAATAGTTTCTCTTTCTAAATGTTCAATGCAGGTAAACATTCTAACTTTAACTTCTTGCCTTCGAGCAAAGTTATGTTCTACTTTTCATAACCCATTTGTAAAGATTTCCAGGAAGTAGCAATCTGGTAGCAATTTTAGTGGCGTTTAAACTCAATGTCAGACACCGACATATTATGATTACACATCAGCTTAATATATCAGAAAAGCACAGGCTAAACACTTGGTAATGGCTGCAGGAATTGCAAATATAGATGTTAGGAGAAAATTATAAGCCTATAAGGCAGAGAAATCAAATGGTTTTCAACATATTCTAACTCCAGTTTGGGGGTGGCTGATGCCTGAATTGTCGTGTTGACAAGGATTTTGAGGATGGAGTTAATGCTCTGGGAGGAAGGATGTATGCTATGCCATAATCTAAACTCCATAACTGCCATGAGCAGGCAGGAGGAGGGACTGCGTTGTCAGCTCTGTTCTAGGTTTGGAGTCTTACATGTGGCACAAGTCACATGAGTCTCAGCATTGGAGTCCTACAATCGCTTATCTCCCTTCTATCTGTGCGTCTGCTTCAGCCTTCTCTGTGAAAACTGGTTCCCCATCCCATCCCAACCTCTGCTTGGTACATGTGGCAGGAGATGCTGTCCGCACAGCATCTGCGTTTACTGTTAGCTGTACAAGTAAGTAGCAGAGACTAAGTATAGGTTCTTATTTGCAAAGAACAGACATGGTTCTTATTTAATTTAAGCAGAAAAGGAATTTATTGGAGGAAGTTGAGAATCAACAGGACCATTAGAGGAGCACATTCGAGGCAGGAAGTAACGAAGGTGAGGCGCAGTCCAGGTCCTGCCATTAGGATGGTCTGCTTAGGATGCAGGCACCGTGAACACTGGATACTTGTTGCCTTCGGCTACTGGATGCTCACCTTCTGCCGTTTGATTCTCAACTCCACCATGGCCACTGTGAATAATCACTAAGTCACCTTTGTGTTGCTCCTTCGAAATTAAAAATTTCAGCCTGGAGCCTGGGATCAGCAGTACTCAGATCACAGGCCTATACTCCAGCTATTGGTGGAGAAATGATTTTCAGAGAAGAGGAACTTAAGTAAAACAGGCACCCTCAAAAGATATCCACCACATGCTGTATTCTGCTCAGTAGAGGCCGTGTGAGAGGATGCCAAGTGCTCATCCAGCTTAGAAACTGCCTTCACAGGCCGGGTGCGGTGGCTCAAGCTTGTAATCCTAGCACCCTGGGAGGCCAAGGCAGGTGGATTGCTCAAGGTCAGGAGTTCGAAACCAGCCTGAGCAAGAGCAAGACCCCATCTCTACTATAAATAGAAATTAATTGGCCAACTAATATATATATATAGAAAAAATTAGCCGGGCATGGTGGCGCATGCCTATAGTCCCGGCTACTTGGGAGGCTGAGGCAGCAGGATTGCTTGAGCCCAGGAGTTTGAGGTTGCTGTGAGCTAGGCTGACACCATGGCACTCACTCTAGCCTGGGCAACAAAGCAAGACTCTGTCTCAAAAAAAAAGAAAAGAAACTGCCTTCATAGAACAGAGTGAGAACTCAAGTCTGAAGCTGTGTGTAAGGCTGCCTGGGAATAGGCAGAGTAGATACCATGAGCTAGAGCTGAAGCCAGGGACTTTGGTAGATTATACTGTATAATAAAGTCATGGAGAGGTGCATGTTTTCTTTGGTAATACAATTCCCCCAAAACTTAATAAGCTATCTATTTGTTATTTCCTAGACATGATTCCCGAACTGCTTTATTTCTTTGCCTTATTTATTTTTTTTGAGACAGAGTCTCGCTTTGTTGCCCAGGCTAGAGTGAGTGCCATGGCATCAGCTTAGCTCACAGTAACCTCAAACTCCTGGGCTCAAGCAATCCTCCTGCCTCAGCCTCCCAAGTAGCTGGGACTACAGGCATGTGCCACCATGCCCGGCTAATTTTTTCTATATATATATTAATTTCTTTCTATTTATAGTAGAGATGGGGTCTCGCTCTTGCTCAGGCTGGTTTCGAACTCCTGACCTCGAGCAATCCGCCTGCCTCAGCCTCCCAGAGTGCTAGGATTACAAGCGTGAGCCACTGTGCCCAGCCTTATTTCTTTTCTTACTTGACTCCATACTTCTTCTCCCCACTCCCTCTCTTAACTTAATGGTGGCTACCTTGAGGTCAATTAAATGAATAGCCTTGGGTAGAAAGGTGACACTTTCTAACTCTCAAGAGAGACCAACTAATGGAAAAATCCCAAAGCCTTAATGGCTTAAAATAACAAAATGTATTTCTTACTCACATTACATGTCTATTGTGCATCACCAAATGAGCTCTACTCTTTGTAATAACTCAAGGACACAGGCTAAGAGAGGCTACATTTTGATACATGCTTCTGAAACTCTCACTCGAGGGAGGAGGGGGCAAGGACAATATATGTAACCTTAACATTTTGTATCCCCATAATATGCTGGAAAAATAACTGGCCTGGGGCCAAATTGAAGAAGAATTAGAACTGAAGTGGGAGAAATAAACCAAGAGAAATCTATCAAAATAGAATTCAACAGCAAAGACTATATTGTCAGAAAATAGTCCTGGAGATGGGACACACTAGGCACAGGGTGAAACTCTAAGATTATAGACTAGGTAACCAAGAAGTTAAAAGCTAGAGAAAGCAACAAAATGAAGAAGATGGAGATTTGCTGAAGTTCATGTAAGACTGTCATTTGTGACATCTATTAATTATGAGACACATTTGATCAATGTCTATTCATTGTAGGACATGTCCTTACATATCCATTGAGGTGGTTCTCTTAGACAGCCTCTGCCCAGTTGAAGGGAAATAAAACTGTAATACAGGAACCCCAGTCCTTGAGGCAATGAAGACATCAGGAACACTGAGAAATTGATGAGTTGCTGTACCTCCCCACTCAGCATGGCACAGTGAACCTAACACTTATGGAGAAACACCTTCCTTTTGCCTGATCCTCCAAATCTTTGCTTAGAGCGGTCCTCATAGTCTTCCTAATTGGGCCTACGACCAGTCTCGGCCAGATGGAGAAGGCGGGACTAAGGTGTTGAATGCAGGTAACTTCAGGCACCAAGTGGACTTGAGCAGAACCACTCTTTGAATGGTGGAAGGCATTCTGAGGAGGTGGAGTGGGGATGGCTGTTAGAGAGCAGAAGCAGTGCAGGCTTTCCACTGTTACCAGGAAGAGAAAATCATCATCACAGCCTCAGTGATGGAAGCAGCAGCAACAACGGCAGCATATCACTGATAGCTTGTAGGAGAGGTTTATCCTCAACAAAAACATTTCCTGGCAGAATCAGTTTCCAGGGTGATAGTGGGTTGGGGGGTGGGGACAGCTCAAATTCCAATCATTCAAACTTCCAGCCACATAATTTTATGCATTAATAAACTCAAATAAATAAAAAACATTTAACTTTTATAGGGACCTAACGGATCCCATAAATTTGTTTGTTTAAAACTTTCCCCTAAAAATAAAATAAAACAAAACTTTCCCCTAGTGTTTTCATCCGGTAGACTTTCCCAGGGGTTTTAAGACTTAGATCCCTTATCACTCTCAATCACACGTGTACATACTGTACCTCTATGCTGTACGGGAGGGGAAAAAGGAGTGCAGTTCTTTATTTGACCATTTCAGGATGAACAGATTTTCAGCCAAACGCAATTTTTACTATACCAAACTCACTGAGACTTTTCAGAGTCTCTCATTTTTTTAAAAAAAGTTTTAAATATTCCTGGATATAAGTGAAACATTAAATGTAGGATTGAAAACTTTCCAGGTTATTTACAGACTGAAGCTTAGCACCAGATACTCTAAAAAAGAAAACAGGGAATGAGGTAACAAAAATCAAAATGAGGGTGACGAGAAGCAAAGTCAGTAAGTCAAGGTAACCTATAACTTGTAGGTCAGATTTTGACACCCTCTCTCCATCTTGAAAACTTTATACAGAACATCTTCAAAGCCACCTCACCCCTTCGACTGGGATGAACTAGTATTTTACAGATGAATTTTTGAGACTGAGAGTTTAGGAAAACGAAAATGTTATCTCTATTTTATTTACAAGTTTAGAAAGGTAATAGCTCAAGGAATTTATTTTATAAGTTTTAAGAAAAGCTGAATATAAATCTACATGAAAATTTTAATGCTCAACACAGTCGATGGCAAATGAAGTTTTGACAGGCAAATAAAGCACTATTCCACATAATTATATGCACCTTTTTGTTCATCTGAATGCCTACACCTACGTTTGGCTCAGTGAACTGAAGAAAAATTTTTTCAAACCCTTATATGCATTTCCTTAAGTTCCTAGAAGACCACAATACTGACACGATTTTGCTATTTCATATTTGTTGAAGACGATTCTGATTTCGCTAAAAACCACAGACAAAGGAAACCAACAGTCCCACACTAATTTTGATAACCCTACCAAAGAGGAAACACAGAGAGGAAATTACTCTAAGAGTCTGGCAGGGCAGAAGTGACTCCAGCAGAAGAGCCTGGAGGTTCAGCCCGTGCAGAGCTGGACTAACTCTCATCTTTACCCCGGTCCGCGCCCTCCCGCGTCTTCAGCGACTGACTGGAAGGCTAAGGGGGAAAGTGCACGGACTCAGACGAACACGATTCTTTCTAGTCGCGGCCGTTCCACTTTTGGGGTTGCCGCGTGAGTTTCCGCGGCTGTCAAGCAGGATAGTGATACCTGTCCCAGTTTCCCCACTGGGCTGTTGCCAGGATCCTACGAGAATACGCTGTCCCAACATAAGCCAAAGCCACCATTCCTGGGACAGTCGCCAACAAAACTCGGCTTCGGTTTCCCTCCGGCAAGGCTGGTTCGACCTACACAGTCAACAGGAAGCTCCAGGGCCGGGGACAGGATCCCTGCCGAGGAAGGAGGCCAGACGCGAACGTTTTTGGACGGCGTTCAGGGACGGTGATGAGGGTGTGAGTAACGCCCCCTGGCTCGCGCGGCCGGGCTGAGATTTTACTACCGACGACAAAGGGCGAGGAAGCGGAGCACTGACAAGCAAACAGCCAACCAAAAAAACTCAGCCCCGTCCTCCCCCACAAAAACAAAGCCCTGGGCGCTGCGGAGAGCCGGGCAAGGCTGAGGGGCGGAATCGGGCGCCCAGCTCGGTCCCCGCGCGGCCCGGCGGGCGGGCCGAGGGCTGCGGGGCGCGGCGGGCAGCGGCGCCGCGGGCCTGCTCTCGGGCGGAGAAGCGCCTCCTCCTCACGCCCCCTCAGCCGCGCCGCCCCGGGAACCCGCCCGGACCCCGCCGCCATGTTGGGTCGGGAGGAGTGACTCGGGCCGGCCGCCGACCCGGACGGCTGCAGGGCGGCCCGCGGGGGGCACGCGGGGGCACGCGGTGGGGCGCCGGCGCCGGAAAGCGGAGGGCGCGGGAGCCGGCCGGCGCGGCGCGAGTTCCGGCGAGCAGGCGGCCGCGCGCAGGTAGCCGCAGCCCCCGCCTCCGCGAGGAGCGCAGGGGCGGAGCCGGGAGGAGAGGAGGTGGAGAGTGGGGCCAGTGGGTGGGGAGCCCGGGAATTCCCTCCTCCTGAAGTAACGAGTCCCGGGCCGGCTGTGCCGTCGTCGCTGCTGCCGGGCGCCCGGGACGAGGAGGTGGAGGAGGGAGAGGGCCGGCGGGCCTCGCCTCCGTCCGCCGCCCCCTCCCCGCCTGCCCGAGCTGCTGCAGCGGCGACTCATGAGAGCGCGGCCGGACGGCAGGTAAGGACCTGGTGGGGCCCCGCGGGCGGCGGCGGCCGACCCCGGCCCGGGCAGCGCTAGGCCTGGGCGCCCGGAGGCGCCGCCGCTCCCCGCCCCTTCCAGCCCGGAGTCGGGAAGTTGGGGAGAAACTTCTCCCCTCCCCCGGCCCGGCTCGCCCGGCGGGCGTGTCTCCTTCTCCGCGCTACCTGCTCGCCCCCTACTCGGTCTCCGCCCTAGTCCGACTTTGCTTTGCGACTGTCCCCACCCCGCCCTTGTCTTCAAAGTAGTGTGGGCCCCCATGAGGTGGAGGCGACGCTTACTTTTGTCCCACAACCCCCAGTACTGGGCGAGGGAAGTGGCCCTCTTCTGTCCTAGAGGTTGGGGTCTGCGTGTCGGCTGACGACGGTGGCAGCTGTGCTGGGAGGACGAGGGGTACGGCGCGAGTGGGTGAGCCTCTGGCTTCACTCGGTTTGATTGAAAACCGCAACATGTTAAAGTTTTCCTTTGTTTTGGATTGGGGGTTGGGAAATTTACTATCCAGCGTCCACTTTTACAGTATCATGCCACTCTGCCTCCCGTTTGGTTCCGTTCTCTGTCCACATGTGTTAAAGAAAATTTTGGTTTAAAGTGTGTTTTCCTTAATAATTGCTTCCAGCTTTTGCTTTATTAGGCGTGGGCAGAGTTTTAAGCAGCACTTCGAAAGTCGGGTCTAGTAGTATATAGGGACTGCTTTAGTTTTTGTTTGTGGTGAGCAGAACACAACTTAATTCTGATTTAGTTGAATTATTTCCCGCATAACTAATTGAAACGGGCATGTAATGACATGGGGTCTAATAATTTATAAGCTATTGAAGTAAATAATGAAAAATCTTTAGTAGAACGACGACTTTATGCCCTTCCTTATTCCACTGGTGTGTGTTTTTCACATAGATAATTTCACATATATAGGATATGATTGCATTAATGGTATATTTGCTCATTTTAATTGTAGGATTATAGTGCCAAAGATATCTTGATAATTTTAAGTGTATTTAAACCATCCTGTTAAGTTTCTAAAGTTAAATTACACATTAAGGAAATTGGTACTAAATGTGTACATGTGGCTGTACATTGAAGGAAAAGTACATGGTAAATTTCCAATATCTTAACTATCACAATGCTCGGCACACAGTGAACAGGAAACAGTTTGAATGGACAGGTAATAATGGAGTGTCTTGTATTAGAAGCCAAGGATCTTGTATGCATCACAGATGATTTTCACATATTGTACTGTAAGAAAGTTTTATTTTACCAAGACATATATATGGGTTCTTTTTTTCCTTACAAATATGTGAGACCCCTGCCATAGTTGACATATAAGAAAAGGAAATTAAATTGTATTTTAATTTTTGGACAGTAGCTAAACCTCAGTGAGATTTTAAACGTGGGTTGACAATTCAGAGGGTCCTAAATTTGAAAAAGACAATTACTTTTGATGTGAATCTAAATTCAAGACAGTTTATATCCATGTTTCCAGGATGAAAGATAAAAGAGCTCTTAAAATATCTACCCTGCTGTAACCACTGTAATGTTATAATAGCTTTAATTTTGCAGTTAGTTTTTGCTGACTTCATAAACCACAAAATTGACTCCTTTCTGTTCAACTGAAAGTGAAATTACAGCTTTAACCTATCTTCCTGGGATAGGTGGAATTTGTCTTATGGTTGAAGTATAATATTAATATATGGTCTAAGTTTTTTCTTTAGTTCAGGAAATTCTCAAACTAAAAAATCAATGTTTATGCAAATAAAACTCTTCTGTGGTATGTAATGGTAAGAGAATAAATGTGCTATAAGAATAGCAATGACCCAGTATAAGTGAAATATTACCAGCTCATGGTGGTGTGAGACTTGTTCATCCAAGTACAAATTTGCATCATTTTAGGTAGTGAATAATTTATTACTATGGGTAATTTTTCTTTGTTTTGTTTTGTTTTTTTGAGATGGGTGGAGTCTTACTATATCACCCAGGCTGATCTCCAACTCCTGGGCTCAAGTGATCCTCTGGCCTTGGCCTGGCCTCTCAAGTAGCCAGGACTACAGGTGCACATCACCACGTCTGACTTTGGTTAATTTTTCTTTACAAATTCAGTGTAGGCATCATTTATTAGTTCCGTTGGCGTTGTATTAAGAAAGAAGCCTAAAGTAAAAAAATATTTTAAAGCAATTGTAAGCTCTGGTGTCTAAGAATGCAAGCTTAGGTGATAAAACTATTTTTTAAAAATCTGCAAGGAAATGATTTCTGTAAAAGTAAAAATGTGGGGTCAGGGAGGAGATTATGATTGGGACCTGGCTTCTGTAGTGGTGGCAAAGTTCTTTTAACCTGGTGGGGATTGCAGGGGTGTTGGTCTTCATGAAGCCATGCATGCTTTTCTATATGTGTGTTTTATTTTACATGAAAAAAAATTTTTAAGAAGTCTCTGTGTAATGTACTATATAAGGTGGTTGGATTGAGAACTTAATATTTGGTGGCTGACTTTAGAACACTGCCGAGGCTGTCCTTTGCAAACAGGTTTAGATTTACTAAATCATAATTGTCATATACCAGCTAGTATATATAACTACCATGAAAAAGTTACATACTCACTTCTAACTGTACAACAGTTAGAGAATTTTGAAAACAAAATTTTACATAAAGTTCTACTTGGTTTTCTTTAATATGTTAATTTGATAGAAGACATCAGGGTTTTTTTGTTTTTGTTTTTGTTTTTTGAGACAGAGTCTCACTTTGTTGCCCAGGCTAGAGTGAGTGCCCTGGCCTCACTCAGCCTAGCTCATAGTAACCTCAAACTCCTGGGCTCAAGCAGTCCTCCTGCCTCAGCCTCCCAAGTAGCTGGGACTACAGGCATGCGCCACCATGCCCGGCTAATTTTTTCTCTATATATTAGTTGGCCAGTTAATTTCTTTCTATTTATAGTAGAGACGGGGGTCTTGCTCTTGCTCAGGCTGGTTTCGAACTCCTGACCTCGAGCAATCTGCCTGCCTTGGCCTCCCAGAGGGCTAGGATTACATGCGTGAGCCACTGCGCCCGGCCTAGACATCAGGTTTTAATAATTTTAAATATTCTTCAGCTTGTATGTTATAAGTGACAAATAGGTAATCAAAATATGTTGAGTGAATAGATACTGTTCTGTCATCAGATACCCTGTTTTTCAGAAGATTATGTAACAGCAGTTAAAACTCAAAATTCAATTATGGCATAAAGTAAATCTTGACTTTTATTCATTTTCAGTTTTCTAGAGCAGTAATTTTTTTTTTAGAGCAGTAATTCTTTACATCAGTAATTTCAGCCTCAGTTTTTATATTCTTAAGGATGTCATGAAATTCTCAGCATAAACTAAGTTTTTGTTTAAACTTTACGAAGATAGATAGCACCTGAAGGAAGAATATGTTTTGTTTCAAAAGAAAACAAATGACAGTACGGTGCTGGAGTTTCAGAAATGCAGAGAATCATTGCTTTATGCTGTTTTACTTGCTTTACGTAATGGCTTGCTGTTTGAGTTACTGGTGTTGCTTTGCATTGTTGTAGAGTTGAAGAAGGGATCACATCTGTGCCAAATTCTTATATCACAGGAACTGTCAGTCATGTTATGAAGTGATGTTTGTGGCTCTGGCTTTGTTGTGTGAATATTTACAGGAAGTTTTAGTAAGATCATCTATTGTTCAGAACCCTACATGGTTTAGGTCACCTTCAGTTCACATTTAAACAGGTTTATGATATAAATACAAGTTCTCTATCGAGGTACAACTGCTGTTCTTTAAAGGAAATAATCTGTTCCTATTAAAGTATCTTAATGTCTTATTGGTAGTGTGCACGGCAGTTTGTGTATGGCTATGGTAGGGTATGTATTATCCCTTTTCTTCCTCTCAGCTGCTTCAGTGCCACAATTAGGCTGAGTATTGCTCAGCTGCAGCTGCTGGGTGATTATGAACCATCCAACTCCTGTCTAAACTCAGAGGCAGATTTAGCAAAAGGAGCTATAGTAACAGCAGAGGGTGAAAGAGAAGAGCTGGTGCTGCTGCCAATATCATTTTAACGTGTTTGTATGCCAAGGAATCCTTGGCTGCAGCAGCACTACTGTTGTCTTGGAACTAGCAGACTCGGCAGTATATCCTGGTTTGGATTGGGTTTACATTTAAGATCTGGAAGCCCACTCCAGGAAAGACAGAATCGTGCAATTTCAGATTATAGAATAATACACTATTGACATACTAATGGACTGATTTACAAGCCTCTGTGTCTCAACTCCCCCTAACCCCAACGTGGGGTATTGGTGCCTTTCAGTTTCCTTTGCTTGAGTGTACAGTAAGCTATGAGACCGAAGGTTCCTTGAAGCATATAGCATATACTCCATTTTGCTTTCACCTCTGATTCTTAGAATTGCTGCTGTTAC
This sequence comes from Mirza zaza, assembly GCA_008750895.1. Taxonomy (NCBI): domain Eukaryota; kingdom Metazoa; phylum Chordata; class Mammalia; order Primates; family Cheirogaleidae; genus Mirza; species Mirza zaza. The sequence goes on along the minus strand of VSMD01103427.1, from coordinate 59,870 downwards.
TGTTTGTTTGGGGGCTGGTAGGATTGCTGACATGCAGGTTCTTTGGACTCCCTACTTTCTACTAGGAAGTGGAAGTCTCTCAAGAGGGATTATTTCTAGAACTTTAGCTACACTTTGCATATCCCCTGTGGCTACCTGAATTTTGCAGGTAGAAACTCTACATTCTTTTCCTGTTGTTCTTTCTTTATTTCTGGCATTTGAGAAGATGGACATCAACAATCGCAGATACACAGTATCAGCTATATATGGCAAAGCCCGGGCTGGAAGATGCCACAGGCAAATTTTGCTGCTTCTGAAAGGTTGCTCAGTTTATAAATATGCCAAGCAGATAGCAGCAGCATCTTGTCCTCTCTTTTACTACTACTGACTACTGAAAGTCTATAGACAATTCCTTTTACTAATGCTGGCTTTGAAACTTCGTGGCTCAGGGTTTGGCTAAATTTGGGATGGGGCTTAAAGAGTATGAGAGAAGCAGCACTCAAACTTGTATAAACAGAAGGAAGAAAGAGGTACAGGAAAAGTATACACTTGAACATTAATAAATATACATTGTCATTGTCATTGTGGCACACACTTAGCAAGACATTGGTGTGATGACCTCTTTCTTTGTGCTCTCACAAAATCCCATGTCAAAGCACCCTTCTCCTTGCTTTGTAATTATTTCCATGCTTGTCTGTTATTCTTGACCTAGTGTTCACTGTGGTGAGAAGCTGTTTTATATTGATCTTTGAGAATAGCTCCTTGCACAATAAATATTAAATAAGTTTTGAATTGTATGTGGGGATGTGGTTCTGGGTATGTTTATATGACTTTATACCTGTAGTCTTTCTGTATACAACAAATCCTTTAAGTACACCTCTACTAAAATATTGTAAAACTAGCTTAGTGCTTTTGTGTAGGTTGAAGTTAAAAAAATTCTTTAGATTTTGTTTTGAAGGTTTTGTTCTAAATCGAAGATGATTTTATAAAATAGTTTAAACAATCTTGCAAATGTGAAATTAAAGGTCATTTTGATATTTCTAATATAAACTGGAAACTCTTTGTAGTTGAATTTAAACTAGTCTTTAATAAGATTTATTTTAAAGAGATCTTTTTTACTATTTTAGTGAATAAAGAAAGTCCAAATTATGCAAAAAAAAAAAAATCCTAGTTTTTTAAGAAATGCATTTGCTATCCATTAGCAGTGACAGTCACTACAGTTCTAATTATGACTTAATTTTTTGTGTCCACATTTTCTTGCTGTAATGTGTGTAAAGGAATACATAGTTCATAGGATAAGTCTGCGTTATTTGGGGTGAGAGTAGGGACAGGAAGTGCTGAGAGGAAAGGACTGACCACTGAAACTTCAAGCTTGCTTGGTTTTCAGCCTCTATTCCTAGCAGTATGTGGATTCTAGGTTTTCTTTAGCTGACTTACCAGGATATTCACTTCTCTAATTTTTTAATATAACTTTCATTTCTTAGCATTAAGTGGAAATTGGGATGAGGTGGAAAAAGTTGGTGGTTATTATGTATAAGTTAATACTTAACATTGTTTCATGGCAAGTTTATTGATTTCTAACATTTGTTCTGATGTGACTGGTATTTTACAGAGAAGGATAATTATAAAATAATAGCAATCAGGCATTTGGAAAGGAGCAGAAAAGGCAACATGGTGAAGTAAGGAAAAGACTAGAAGGTAGAAGACCATCTGGATTTTAGTTCCATTTCTGACAGTGAAGAGCTATATAGCCTTGGGCAGTTCAGTAAACTCATTAGGCCTCTGTTTTGTGATTTGAAAGGAGAGGTAGTTGGGCCAGATAGTTTCTAATAGTTTTTCAGCCTATATAAATGTATGTTTCCACTACAATCAAAGATTTTATTATACAGGATGCACTGCATAACAAAGTTTCAGTCAATAATGGTGATCCCACACGGTTGTAATGGAGCCACACGAAACAGGTGTACCATTGTTTAATCTTTTAAAAATTTATTGGTTGATTCATTTTTAGAGACAGGGTCTCACTCTGTCACCCAGGTCGGAGTGCGGTGGCACGATCATAGCTCACTGCAACCTTGAACTCTTGAGCTCAAACGGTTCTCAAACGGCCTCAGCCTTTTGAGCAACTGGGACTACAGGTACATACCATCATGCCCAGCTAATTTTTAAATTTTTTGTAGAGAAGGGGTCTTCCTTTGTTGCCCAGGCTGGTCTCCGTCCTCAAGCTGTCCTGTTGCCATGGTCTCCCAAAGTGCTGGAATTACAGGTGTGAGCCACTGCCTGGCCGTTTTTTAATCTTTTATACTGTATCTTTACTATACCTTTTCTAAGTTTATAGGTGTTTAGATAAACAGTACTTACCATTGTGTTAGAATTGCCTGCAGTATTCAATACAGTAGCATGCTGTACAGTTTTGTAGCCTGAGAGCAATAGGCTATACCTTATAGCCTAGGTGTGTAGTAGGTTATACCATCTAAGTTTGTGTAAGAACACTTTATGATGTTCACACAATGGTAAAATCACCCGACACAATACATTTCTCAGAATGTATTTCTGTCATTAAGCAATGTATAACTGAATTGATAAAATTGTAAGGAAATGTTTCAGAGTCTAGAATTTGGAATAAAATTAGATATCAAATAAGTAGAAAATATAGTAAAAAACTGACCCATGGACTTGGCACTGAACTTTCTCAAGCAAACACAGCGTATTCCACTCATTAAGCAAATATTTATTATACCTATGGTGTGACAAATACTATGTTAGTATTGATGTTGTAAAAATGATTAAGGCATGACTGCTGCCCTCTGGGATTCCACGGTTGTGGTGGAACTGGCTGTGATTATCAGGCTGTTATAAATTTTATAGATTGGTAGATCTTTTTAGTGTGATAATCCATTATAATACTTTTGGTTTTTGATGGCATTAAGTGTGTGATACCTCTGAAACTGTAATAAATCCCTTTGCACTGGAAGGATTTAGCCTCAAGTAAATGGATTCAATTCTCTAGACAGGAAAACTTGATTTAATATTTTTCTAGACATTAGTTCAATGCAGATGTTTTTGATGCAGATATAGAGGCTCCACAACACTTAAACAGAGGTTTTATTATGAGAAGACAAATTTTGAAATCAGGGCTTTTAAAAAATATTTCAGACTCTTGCAATAAAATTAGAAAAAGAATGTATTGAATCACATAGTTATGATGTCAGTTAACAGGTAAGCGTGGCTTACCTGTTTGTTTGCCTTTAAGGTTTGTAAAATAGATTTTCTAAAAAAAGAAGAAAAGGAACAAACTAGAATTATAGATAGATTGTGTGCTGAAAATTTGTCAATTCTCTGAAAATCAAAATCTATTTTCCCAGAAAAAGTCTTTTCTGTAATGTAAGCCTTTTAATTTGATTTCTAGGCACCCCACTGCAGTTAACCTATAAACACCTAACAAAGAAGTGTAATAATGTTTTGGTGGTAAAATGTGTTCTGATTGATTTTTAGTTTTTGTTTTTTTAAATCTGCTCAGCTCTCTTTTTTTTTTTTTTTTTTTTTGAGACAGAGTCTGACTTTGTTGCTCAGACTAGAGTGAGTGCCATGGTGTCAGCCTAGCTCATAGCAACCTCAAACTCCTGGCCTCAAGCAATCCTACTGCCTCAGCCTCCCAAGTAGCTGGGACTACAGGCATGCGCCACCATGCCCGGCTAATTTTTGTATATATATTTTTAGTTGGTCAATTAGTTTCTTTCTTTTTTTAGTAGAGACGGGTCTCGCTCAGGCTGGTTTTGAACTCCTGACCTTGAGCGATCCACCCGCCTCGGCCTCCCAGAGTGCTAGGATTACAGGCATGAGCCACCACACCGGGCCTGCTCAGCTCTTTGGACAAATAAGTGCTTTGGTGTAGAAGTGCTATGATTATGAGGTGGAAGAACCGATAGCCTTGCTAATCACCCTTCCTCCCCACCTTCCTAGCTCCTCACTATTTAAAAATCACTTAGTTATGAGTTCCATTCTAGGATGCTTAGACTGTCTCAATGGGACATTGCTGGTAAGCTGAAGTTAAGTACAGAAGCCTCCCTAATTTCTCCCACCTGCTTGCTAGGCATTATGAAACCTACCTCCTGCTCTAACCCTATAGGAGAGAGTGTGAGGGATAGAAAAGCTTCAAAAGATTGAAAGTGAGAAGCAAAACTAAGGCTTGGGAAAATGAAGAGTGATGTAATATGGAGTTTATAACTTTACAGTCTGTGTCCTTTTTTATTTTCTGCCCATTTACTCCTTCCGTTAGGCACGGGATAGGGAAAGAAGAAAGCCTTTCCTATGACAGGTGCTGTGCTGTACTTTCATATGCATTTCCACATTTAACCTGACTCTTTGACATGTGTTTCCAAAATACATAGAAAAGTCGTAGATGAGATAGGTGTTTATTATGGATGAACAAACTGAGGATCAGAAAGTGTATATAGTTTGCTAAAATCACATAACTAGTGGTTGGACAGAACTGGGATCTGAATCTAAGGCTGACTGACCCTATACCATGTACCTTTCTTAGGAATAAGGATGGATGGTGGAAAGGGCATTTTGTATCTTTTACCTTCTCCATTAAACTATACATTTGAATTGTTGGCACTTAATTTTCAATTATACTTTTTAATGGAAGTGGCTTTGTGGTACATGTTTCATAATAGATGTCAGATATTAATTAAGGTCAGATATTAATGATATTAGCTAAAAGAGATGAGTTATTACACTAATATAACTGTTACAAATGTCAATCTTTTGTAAGTTTGGGTTTATTATATAATGGAAAAGATACACTACTAAGTCTAAAGCATCTTTTGATAAAATAAGATGTTCAACCCAGATTAACAGAGAGTGTTAGCATGTTTTCCTAATCGTTTCTTTTTTCTCATCTTTTTAAATATATACAACTGACCTCATGTCATTTTTTTTCTGGCTAAATTTAATTCATCAGAAGAACAAAGCAGCATGCAAAGGATGGGTTATACACTAAATATAGCAAATACTGCCCATTTGTAGGTTTGTGTTTGTAAAGTTTGTATATGGTTAGTGTCTCTGTCTTTGTATCTCTCTCTGTATACATTATAATAGTATGTGTATATATAGTTTGTACTCAAATCTGAGTTTTCTGCCTTAAAAGCTGGATCAATATATAATATTGATATTGCCTATATAATATATGATATATTATTGCCTATATAATATATGATATATATATTATATTGCCTTCATTATAATATTGCCTTCATTACTGCTAATTATATCATTATATAATATGCCTATATTATATAATATTTCCTTCATTACTATATAATATTGCCTTCATTACTGCTAATTATATCATTTATTCCTAGGTGAGTTAGTACAAATAGGTAGAAGGTCTTTGTTGCTTAATGATTCTCAGTCACATTTCAGACACATGCTACAGGAGAGCTGCTTTATAATTTGCCTTCTCAGCAGATAGCGATTTCCTTTCCTTTGTTACAGACTCACCAACCGTTGGAGGCTGCACTTCCTTCTGGAGGAAACAATAGGATTCTTCCATACTGGCTTGTTCCCGATTACTATAGTGTTTTATACTGGTTTGTTCCTATAAATCTTACTGTAACATAAACTCCTCACTTGTGGAAGAGTCTGTCTCATCTAAAGCTCCAAGTGGGAATTTTATCTGTTACTCTTTTGCCACTGTGTCAAGTTCTTGCATTGACAATGATTTCCTTTACCACCTTCCAAGCCTTTTCTTCTTAGGCTTCCTTTTATTCTTCAATTGTATCTAAGAATATACCCTTTGTCCTCCCTAATAAGTTGGAGCATTGTTTTCTAGTGGGAATACTAGCTTGATTTTGTAGCATTATTATCCCACAGAGGAGGATATCTACAGTACAGCTCCTTCCATGTCATTCCAGCAGTTTATCATTGCCCATGTTTATTAAGCCTTTACATAAAGGTTGGCAGATAGGTTTTAAACTGCTGTGACACCTCTAAATGACTGGTATATCTGACGCTGGAATTTAAGCTTCATTAGGGTAGGGATCTTTGTTTTGGTTACTGAAGTTATTCTAAACAGTTACACATAGTAGACACTTATTACATATTTTTCAATGTAGGAACTGATACATAGTAGACACTTATTAAATGCCTTTGAATGTAGGAATGTGCAAAAGTCAGCTGGCAATGTCTGCCTTCCATGGACATGGAGAGAAAGGAATATCAACAAATACCTCCTCACTAAAAACTTGTGTAATAACCACAGATGTTTTTTACTCAAGACTCCTTGGAGTGGCAGACCTAGTGCTAAACTAGTATCATTAGTGCTCAGGATGAATTCAGATAAACATTTTACTTGAGTCTATTGAAGAAACTGAGGTTTAATATGCCAGTGACTTGTAAATGTCAAAGAGCAGTACTCAACTATCCGTAAAGATAGTCAATCCACTTACAGTAAGGGGGTTCTGTTTCTTTATATCATAATCTATAAATACATGTCAAGCAACCATGCTTCTTAAAAACTAGTACACATCAGTTCTTTTTTATGTTACATTGATGTAAACAAGTCATATGGATATATCTGGGTATAAGGAGAACTGGGAAAAATAGTCCCTGGCAGGGCAGCTATTTCCTGGTGAGAATTTTGTGCCATAGAAGGAAAGAATGGATTTTTGGTGAATAAGTGGCTATCTTTGCCACAGAAGGGGACAGGAAGTAACCCAGTAGTTGAACAAGTTAGGCATCTATATGGAAATACATTATTTGGTTGTACAAATGTGGTTAGAATATTTATTTGGAAGGTCAGGGCATAGATATCATCTTAATTCAGGCTACAGTATTGGTATAAAAGCAAATTATTAAATAGTTATGATGGGCCGCTCGCGGTGGCTCACGCCTGTAATCCTAGCACTCTGGGAGGCCGAGGCGGGCGGATTGCTCAAGGTCAGGAGTTCAAAACCAGCCTGAGCGAGACCCCATCTCTACTATAAAAATAGAAAGAAATTAATTGGCCAACTAATATATATATATAAAGAAAAATTAGCCGGGCATGGTGGCGCATGCTTGTAGTCCCAGCTACTCGGGAGGCTGAGGCAGCAGGATTGCTCCAGCTCAGGAGTTTGAGGTTGCTGTGAGCTAGGCTGACGCCATGGCACTCACTCTAGCCTGGGCAACAAAGCGACACTCTGTCTCAAAAAGAAAAATAAATAAATAAATAAATAGTTATGATGGAAGTCTTCAAATATCCTCACACAGTAAGAGTATGGTTTAAGATTCAAATGGGCAGTGTATCACTGAAAGGAATAAAAAGTCTGAAAATGCCCCAAACCTTTTACATGAAAAACTTAGGAAGCAGTCTGGTAGGGGAAGGGGTCAGAGTAGAACTGGGAGTATATCTACATTTACATAGTATTTCTAGTGACTGAGATATTAATTTGCCACATCAAAGAATTTGGTGGGGTATTGGCAGGTAGAAGTTAGGATGAAGCTAAAGCCCAGTCCCCACCCTAAATCACCTCACCACCTCCACTTTTTCCCCACCTCCAACCCCTTGGCTACTTCTGCTGGGGCGGCTTCATTTTCATTTTATTTTAATGAATAGAGTGAATAAGTCATAAGGAGGAACTCATAATAAAGACCAAGTAGAAGAAAGGGCCATGAACCTCTTGGGATATTGTCAGGGGATGAATAGGATTTTTAGAATGACTGATGTTTAGAAGGAAAAACTAAGGACAATATAGATGATTCTTACAGATAAATTCACTGCTAGAATAAGAAGGAAATCATGAATCTTCAGTTTAGGAAAGTTAAAATAATAGATGACAGAGAATATCTAGCATATTTCCTTTTTGTCTTCTAACTTATGTAGCAAGAGAGTGCTCTTTAAGTTTATATTATTTAATTAATTAATTTTATTTTTTTGAGACAGAGTCTTACTCTGTTGCCCCAGGGAGAGCGCAGTGGCATCATTGTAGCTCACTGCAATCTCAAACTCCTGGGCTCAAGTGATAAAAAGTTGCTCTTTGAATTAGACAAACTAGAATAAAGATTAAGAAAATAGATAGTAAGAGGTCACCTAGCTTTAAATTATTTTAAGTCTCTAGGTCCAGAAGAATTAAATCCTAAGGTTCCGAGTGACATTTCTGATACTCCAGAGCCCCACCAGTAATAGAGAAATCATGAATACAGTTAGACATCCCAGACAAACGATTAAGCGATGCCTTAAAGGGTGAATTTTAATAAATGCAGGCACTGAAAGTTGTATTTGATTCCTGACAGAATTCTAAAACAGTTTGCTAAACAGATGTTTGTTATTATTTATAAGCAATTGGAAGATTATAAAGAAGTAAATTTTAACAGTTACTTGTCCAGCAGTGCTTTTTTAAATCATTGAACCGTCTTATCTCTGGAGTACACTGCATATAGATCATTTGTCAGTGGTATTTTCTTGTGTTGGTGAGTGGTCAGACCTGATAAGCTTAGCTTCCTTTTAACAGTATGGTTCAGTGACTCCTTTTCTACTCTTTTTTTTTTGGTCTCTTTTATTTTCCTCTTTTCATAATGAAGTCTTCTAATAACATGATAGTCATTGCTTTATCTTTTTGGTGATACTCAAAGCCAGGCATAGTAACAAGCTTAAAGCTCTTTTATATTTTTCCAGTTTTTTCATTTCGGGTGTTGAACTAGAATATATAAACATGATTGTTTATCCATAAAATCTGTGAACATTGTTTTTTTAGTTATATGTACAAATAAAGATACCTTAAAGTTATTTTAATTCTCTTTTTGAATTGAAGACTACTGTGCATCTTACCATGTGGTGAACTGCTTACTCATAGCCTTTGCCATAAACTGTAAGAAAAAGACAACCCAAAGTCCATAATCAAAATTTTCCAATTGTCCTAGTAATGTCCTTTATAACAAAAATACAAAATCCAATCTAGAAACACATATTGCATTTAGTTGTCACGTCTCTTAATCTCCTTTAATCTGAATAGTTCTTTATCTTTCATAACACTGATATTTTTGAAAAGTCAGACTACTTGTTTTGTATAATGTACATCAATGAGGATTTGTCTGGTGTTTCCTCAAGAGCAGATTTAGATTATGGGGTTGGGGCAGGAATACCACGTGAGGGGTCTTGTGTCCTTCCTAGGACAGCACACCAGGAGCACACTGTGTTAGTCTGTACTGTTGATGGCAGTAGTAACTTTGATTGCTTAGTTAAGGTGCTGTCAGATTGCTTCACTTTGAGGTTAACATTTTTCATTATTAAGTTATAGGTGGGGAAACAGTTTTAGCTTTGATGATTCTTGCCTAAATTAATTGTTATAGTAATAGTTGCAAAATAATACTTTTCTAACTATCTTACTCCTTCTATATTTATTTCTTTTTTCTTTTTTTTCCTTAATTTTTTTCTAATTTTTTTTTCTTCACAGGCAGATTTCATGATGCAATCCTTCTGTATTTATTAGTTTGGATTCTGTGAGTGAGAACCTTTCCTTCTCTCTCATTTATTATCATAATGACTTAAGGAGTCTTCTAGTCAACATGTCATAATCTATAAGTGTCACTATTTTTTTGTGCTCAAATTTTATTCTGTATTTGGCCACCAAGAGCCTCTTCAAACTGAGGAAGGCAGAAGAGTCAAAGAAATGTAACAACAAAGCAGGGTCAGAAAGAGACAACGTAGCTGGCCTTAAAGATGAAGAAGACTATAAGCCAAGTAATGCAGGCAGTACCTAGAAACTAGAAAAGGACAAGGAAACTTAATCTCTTTGAATCTCCAGAAGGAAATGCAGCCCTGATGACACCTTGATTTTAACGCAGTGAGACCTGTGTCAAACTTCTGAACTGTAAAATTTTAATAAATTTGCATTAAGCCACTAAATTCGTGGTAATTTGTTTTGTTATGGCAGCAATAGAAAATTAGTGGACACTGAGACAAGATCTCCTGAGCTCACATTCAACTTCTCACTCTGCCACTTAATAGTTTTGTGATGTAGAACCAAAACCTACTTAACTTCTCAGGCCTAACTTTCCTCATCTGTAAAACAGGGATAGTAATAACACATACCTTCCATGATTATTATCTATATTAAGTTAATGCATCTAATGCATTTACTAATATAAATTTGTATTATTTAAATTTTAATATGGTGAGCATATAGGAAATTTGCAGTTAAAAAGAACAATGAAAACTTTTATTGGAAGGCTGAGGCTACAGGATTGCTTGAGCTCAGGAGTTCAAGACCAGCCTGAGCAACAGCAAGCGCCTGTCTATACTAAAAATAGGAAAAATTAGCCAGGCTTTGAGGCAGGCACCTGCAGTATGAGCTACTCAGGAGGCTGAGGCAGGAGGATCACTTGAGCCCAGGAGTTTGAGATTGCAGTGAGCTAGCCTGAGGGATAGAGCAAGAGTCTGTCAAAAAACAAAACAAAAAAACAAAACTTAATTTGAGAAGAAATTAGGCATTATATTTAGTAAATGTCCTATGGACATTTAGAATTCCATGACAAGTTTTGGCCATATGTGTGATAAAATATATCTTAAAATGAGTATGTTTTTGTTAATCTGAAGTTTGATTAGGAAAATTCCATCAATACCATGCCTGTTTTATTTAATGTAATAAAATGAATCTTTTCATTATCCTCAAAGGAAGAAGCTAAGTAACTTTTAGTGTTAATTATACATTACAAATATTAATACCAGGTGAAAAATTAACAGCATGTGATACATATATAGAAGCTTAGAAAAATCTGTTGGAATGGGGGATGGGAAGCAGGTATGCTGTGAGCTCGCTGGCTTCTTACTGTTTTATCCTGGTTTTTTCAATTCAACTAAATTGGGCTTTCAGATTCAATTTTGTTATAAAACTGCATCTATATTTACTGCTAGAGTGCTATAAAAGGTTATGTGATGATTTTTCTCTCACTTTTTTCCCCACTGTATTTAAGAAGGATTTTCTTTTCTGTTTGGTTTAGAACAAGGGTTGGGAAAGACATTTAGAGTGTGCTAGTTGAAGTTTTTTTTTTTTTTTTTTTTTTTTTGACAGAGTTTCACTTTATTGCCCAGGCTAGAGTGAGTGCCATGGCGTCAGCCTAGCTCACAGCAACCTCAAACTCCTGGGCTCAAGCAATCCTGCTGCCTCAGCCTCCCAAGTAGCTAGGACTACAGGCATGTGCCACCATGCCCGGCTAATTTTTTTTTTTTTTCCTATATATATTTTAGTTGGCCAATTAATTTCTTTCTATTTATAGTAGAGATGGGGTCTCGCTCTTGCTCAGGCTGGTCTCGAACTCCTGAGCTCAAATGATCCGCCCACCTCGGCCTCCCAGAGAGCTAGGATTACAGGCTTGAGCCACCGCGCCCGGCCTAGTTGAAGTTTTAAAATGTATTCTTGAGCTCTTTTCCCAGCTTTCTCTTTAGGTCTTTAAGCTAAAGTATGCTGTATGAGTTTTAACATTTTTAGAATATCCTTAAATCGTTTTCTTTTTTAAAAAAATGTTTACCTTTATAGTCTGTTTTGCAGCCTTAACTATTAAGATTAGAAATTTAGAAAGATTATTATTATTATTATTATTTTGAGACAGAGTCTTGCCTTGTCCCCCAGTCTAGAGTACAGTGGCATAATCATAGCTTACTGAAACCTCAAACTCCTAGGCTCAAGTCATCCTCCTGCCTCAGCCTCTCAAGCAGCTGGGACTACAGGTGTATGCCACCACACCTGGCTGATTTCTTCCATTTTTGGTGGAGATGCTGCTCGCTGTTGTTCAGCTTGATCTCAAACTCCTGACCTCCAGTGATCCTCCCATGTCAACCTCCCAGAGTGCTAGGATTACAGGTGTGAGCCACCAGCCCCAGCCTACAAAGATAAAATTAATGAGGAAAAAATAATCCTTTTTACATGTTCTATATTGATATTATACATTTTCCATTAATGTAAAATTTCAAATCATAGAAGTATAAATTTAAACTTGTGACTAATTGCTAATATATTCTTGTAGCTAATTCACTTAAGTAAAATAATTCTCTTAAAATGTTAATAATTTTTACTGAATAGATGGAGTAGTGAGCTTAAATGTTTTGATTGCCTAGACTTTCTCATTTTTAGGACCTTCCCACCATCTTCTGGTAAAAATGGGATCTGCCATGTTCCAGCAGTGATCCTGCTTCTTGAGATCACAGAAAGGGGCAGCTGACCCAAGGCAGACTAAAGTCCTTTAGGAATTTGGAATTGATACTTAGAGTCCCTCAGTCTAGCTCTAAAATGAAGAACATAACTCTGAAACTGTTGGCAGGCATGTTTTACTATGTGAAGTAAAGAGCTGAAAAGTCATTGTGCCACAGAAGAGAAGCAGATGAGCATAGTAGCAAAGATGAAAGATACAGAGAGACAAACATATGGAAGGCATGGAGGAAAGATGGGAGTGTGGTGGGGGGACAAATAATTGGGGAGAGGAGAGAATATGGGGAAGGCAGGGGGTGATGGATTAGGAGAAAGAGAATGAACAAACTATTATAAATTTCTAGTACTCAGGTTTCTGGTTCTGGTTTTCTCTTATGACCTTGAATTCAATGAGACACTCCTGTAATCTTTATAATAATTCCACTTTTTGTTTAACCTACCTTGAGTCAGATTTTTTCCTTGCAGCCAGAAGTCTTAACCAATGCAAACACCTGTTTTTGTTATGGTATGTGCTGACTGCTTTGCATATGATATCTGTTAATTCTTACAACCTTGCAAGATAGGAATAATTATTCCTGGAAAGAAAATGAGAAAATTCAGGCTTAGGAGAGGTTAAGTAATTTGTTCGAGGATCACGGCAGCTAATAAGTGACGGAACCAGAATTGAAATGTAGATCTAACTCCAAAGACAGTTTGTATTCATGAACTCTGAAAATATTTATTGGGCATCAGTTATGGGCCAGACACTAGGCTAAGCAACAAAAGAGACAAAAATGTTTTGCTGTCCCACAGCCTACAGTTCAGAGGAGGGTAGAAACAAACAGCCAGTGACAATTCAGTGTAGTAAATGCTGTGGGGGAGGAAATAAAATGTGCTATAAGAGCACATGGGAGGTCAGGAAAGATCTTTGAACTTTTAAGCTAAAACCTGAAAGTTGTGTAGTCATAAGCCAAGCATAAAGAAGGAGGTAGGTTGTGCCAAGTGTTTATGAAAACAATATGGTGCATTTGAAAATCTAAAAGAAATTCAGTATGCCAGAAGCATAGACTGGGAGGAAAGGAAAAGAAGAGAGCCAGGAGAGGTAAGTAAAGCAAATCATGCAAGACCTACTATTTTATGCTAATGAGTTTAGATTTTATTTGGGGAGAAAGGTGGGGGCCTGGCCATCTAAGGCTGATAATCAGATTTTCTTTTTTAGAAAATACATTCTTCACATTACAGCCAGAAAAGATTGGAGAACTAACAGCAGAGGCATGGAGGGTCAGTTAAGGAGGTTTCTGCAATAATCCAGATAGTAAATGATTAGTAGCCAAGAGAAGTAGTGATTAGTTGTGGGAGAAGTGGAAGAATTTTAGAGATTATGGGGCAATATGACCAGGTCTTGGTAACTGATTAGATACATGAGGCATAGGAGGGTGTCTTGGTCCATTTTCTGTTGCTTATGATATAATAACACCTGAAACTGGATAATTAATAAAGAAAATGAATTAATTTATTACAGTTTTGGAGGCTCAGAAGTCCAGGTTCTAGGGTCCTCACATCTGTGAGGGTCTTCTTTCTGGTAGGGACTCTCCTTCAGAGTCCTGAGGTGGCACAGGGTATCACATGGCAAGGTGCTAAGCTGTCACCATCTTATAAGTTACCAGTTCCACTCCCATGATAATGCATTAATCCATTAGTCTTTTCATCAATTAATCTATAAATTGATCAATCAATCAATTTATGAGAGTAGAGCCTCATGATCCAGTTCCCTCTTTAAAAGGCCCCACCTCTCAATACTGCCATATTGGGCATTAAGTTTCCACATGAGTTTTGGAGGGGACATGCAAACCATAGCAGAGAAGTAGAAGTTAAAAATGACCCTCAGGTCTCTAAGGCAGTGGGGTGGATGGGATCCCTGTGCTTAACATTCACTGAGACATGGATAACAAAGGAAGAGTGGATTATGACAGGTCCCATTTTGGACATGGTAAATTGGAGATTCCTAGAAGATATTCCAGTAGATACCCAGTAGACAGCTGTACCAACTAAAAGAGCCTTCTATAGAGAGTGTATCTTTTGACAAAACAAGAACCAATCTTTCATCATCCTTTTGATTCCTAGAAAAGAATGTCTGTGGGCATCTAATAAGTTTTATTATTTTAGAAGATTAGAGAGGTTTTTTTCCATGAATTTAAAAAGTATGGTCATGTTCTTTCACAACAAATTGTTAGAAAATCATTGGTTGTTTTTGCCATTGCACTGCGTAATTACCGTTATTTTGTAGACTTTTATTTTTAGGAGAAAAAACAGGCGCATTTAAAAAGCAGAATTGGTACTTTGCTGCATATCCTCTTACATAGTAGGTATCCATGGGATTATATTGGAATTAAGTTTGAATGAAACAAGCTAAGAAAATTGAATAATGAATATTTATTGAGTACTTAGTGAATGTCAAAACCATAGCTTTTTAGTTTATTGATGACAAGACAGAATTTTCTTAGTGAAAGTTAAAAATTGAAATAAAAATATCTTTTAGAATGTGACAAATAAAATTTTTGAAAAATTTTTAATTTTTAATTATGGATACATAATAGGTGTGTCTGTTTATGGAGTACATATGACAGTTTGATATAGGCATATAATATGTAATGATCAAATCAGGGTAATTAGGGTATCCATTACCTCAAGCATTTACCATTTCTTTGTGTTAGGAACATTCTGATTCTACTCTTAGTTATTTTAAAATATACAATAAATTATTCACTGTAGTCACCCTGTTGTGCTATCAAATACTAGATCTTATTCTATCTAACTGTATTTTTATATCCATTAACCATTTCTACTTTATCTCCTCCTGCCTGCTACCTTTTCCAATCTCTGGTAACCATCATTTTACTCCCTATCTCCTTGAGTTCAGTTATTTTAATTTTTAGCTTCCACATATGAGTGAGAAAATGTGAAATTTGTCTTTCTGTGCCTGGCTTATTTCACTTGACATAATGTCCTCCAGTTCCATCCATGTTGTTGTAAATGGCAGGATTTCATTCTTTTTACGGCTGAATAATATTCCAGAGTGTATATGTACCACATTTTCTTTCTTTCTTTTTTTTTTTATTTCAGGATATTATGGGTACAAACATTTTGGTTACATGTTATGGCTTTGCCACACCGAAACCAGGATTTGAGGCGTGCCCTTTCCCCCCTACAACACTCACCACATCCATTAGTTGTGAGTTTACCCACTCCCAACTCCCAAAGAATATTGCTACTGTGTGAGCACCTTAGTGTTGATCAGTTAGTGCCAATTTGATGGCAAGTAGACGTGTACCACATTTTCTTTATCCATTCTTCCATCAGTGAACAATTAGGTTGCTTCCAATCTTGGTGATTGTGAATACTGCTGCAGTAAACATGGGAGTGCATATACTTCTTCAATATATGATTTCCTTTCTTTTGGATATGTACCTGACAGTGGGATTGCTGGATCGTATGGTGGTTCTGTTTTTATTTTTATTTTTTATCATATTTATTTTTATTTTTGTTTCTTGAGACAGAGTCTCACTCTGTTGCTCGGCCTATAGTGCCATGGTGTCAGCCTCGCTCACAGCAACCTCAAATTCCTGGGCTCAAGTGATCCTCCTGCCTCAGACTCCTGAGTAGCTGGGACTACAGATGCACACCACCATGCCTGGCTAATGTTTTCTATTTTTGGTAGAGATGGGGTCTCACTCACTCAGGCTGGTCTCGAACTCCTGACCTTAAGTGATTCTCCCTCCTCAGCCTCTCAGTGCTAGGATTACAAGTGTGAGCCACTGCAGCCAGCCCTGTTTTTAGTTTTCTGGTTTTCTAAGGTACCTCCATACAGTTCTCTGTACTGACTGTACTAATTTACATTCCCACCAGCAGTGTATGAGGGTTCCCCTTTATCCATATTCTCCTCAGCATTCCTTATTGCCTGTCTTTTGGATAAAAACCATTTTAACTGAGTGAGATGATATCTCATTGTAGTTTTGATTTGCATTTCTCTGATGATTAGTGATGCTGAACATTTTTTCATACACCTGTTGGCCATTTGTAGTTTCTTTGAGAAATGTGTATTCAGATCTTTTGCCCATTTTAAATCAAATTATTTGATATTTTTCAATTGAGTTGTCTGACTTCCTCATATATTCTGGTTATTGATCCCTTGTCAGATGTGTAGTTTGCAGATATTTTCTCCCATTCTGTGAGTTGTGTATTCACTTTTGTTGATTGTTTCCTTTGTTGTGCAGAAGCTTTTTAGCTTAATGTGATCCCATTTCTCCTAGTTTGCTTTGGTTGTCTGTGCTTTTGTGATACTACTCAATAAATCTTTGCCCAGACCAATGTCCAGGAGAACTTCCCCAATGTTTTCTTTTAGTAGTTTGAAAGTTTCAGGTCTTAGCTTTAAATCTTTAATCCATTTTGATTCGATTTTTGTCTATGGTGAGAGATAGAGATCCAGTTTCATTCTTCTGCATATGGATATCCAGTTTTCCCAGCACAATGTATTAAAGAAACCATCCTTCCCCCAGTGTATGTTCTTGACACCTTTGTTAAAAATTAGTTCATGGTAGATGTGTGGATTTATTTTGGGGTTCTCTATTCTGTTCCATTGCTATATGTTTCTGTTTTTATGTCAGTACTATGCTGTTTTGGTTACTGTAGCTCTGTAGTATTATTTGAAGTTAGGTAATGTGATTCTTCCAGTTTTTTTTCCTCAGGATTACTTTGGCTATACTAGGTGTTCTGTGGTTCCATGTAAACTTTAGGGTTATTTTTTCTATTTCCATGAAGCATATCAGTGGTATTTTGGTAGGGAGTATATTGAATCTGTAAATTGCTTTGGGTAGTATGTACATTTTGTTTATTTATTTTTCTTTTTTTGTTGTGTTTATTTTTTAGTATGTACATTTTATCAATATTAGTTCTCCCAATTCATGAACTTGGAATATCTATTTTTTTGTGTCCTTTAGGCAATTAAAATTTGAAGCAAACATTTTTAAACTTTATATTAAACTCTAAAACAAAATAAACTGCTTCATGTAATAATATATTTTGCTGGAGAAGGAAGGGATATTAGGTAGCAAAATGAACTATAAAGGATGGTGTTTTAAAAGAGCAGTTCAGTTGCCCTCTTAGTGCAACTGGCAGTGCATTGGTCTCTTATATAAAAGAGTGGTTTTAACTCTTCTGTATATTTAAAATTATTTCAAAATAAACAATTTTTAATAACTGGAAAAAATGATTTTAAAAGGCTTTACATTAATTCATAAGTTATTTTTATGCACAAGTTATAATTACATTCTTGGATACCAATCAGTTCTTTTATTTTTGTAGACAAGTCAAGCACAGCAGTGAGAAGGGGGAAAGGGTTATTGACTATGAACCATCAATTGAGATAACTCCCTACCTTCAGGCCAGCCAGGACTTAATTTTTTTTTAAGAACTTTTTTCTTACCCTTATTATTAGAAATATTAGCTTGAGGATTCCTGACAAGAGGCTAGTGGTTTAGCAAAACATAAGACCTGCACCAAAAGATAACAGAGATCTGAAAGGACTGTGGTCTGTGAGAGCTGTAACAGATTGACTTCTTGCCTTACCTCCCCAAACTTATCTCCAGCCATGCTTTCCATCATGTGACTTATTTTGGTTTCTGAAACACACCAGCCTATTCCTTGCTTGTTGCTTTTTAAAAAAATTTTTTGAGACAGTCTTGCTCTGTCACCTGGGTAAAGTGCAGTGGCTTCATGATAGCTTACTGCAACCTCAAACTCCTGGGCTTTAGGGATCCTCCTGCCTCAGCCTCCTGAGTAGCCAGGACTATAGGCTCATGCCACGCCTGACTACTTTTTCTATTTCTATTAGAGACAGGGTCTCACTCTTGCTCAGGTTTGTCTCAAACTCCCAGCCTCAAGCAATCCTCCCACCTCATCCTCCCAGAGTACTAGGATTATAGGCTTGAGGGAGCCACTGTGCCCAGCTGCTTGTTGCTATTATTGCTGAAAACTTCTTCCCAGATCTGCCGTTATTTTTTTGTTTTGGATTATAGTAATATTAATAAAAGTAATTTAGAAATTGTGCTTACAGTTATATAATTTGATTTATATATCAAACTTTTAAGTTTTAAACCTTTTAAATAAAACATACATTGAAACTCAAGATGTTATAGCAAAAGCATGGGGGAAATAAAGTTAATATCACAAGAATTTGGGGAAAATTAAAGAGTTTTGGGTCAATTTTATAAACTAATTCATTCTGCTCTTTTTAGTCATAAAAAGATTTTTTAAAAAAGCAGAAGAGATAAATACATTGTTATAGAAATAGTTGCATGGTGTGTTTTTAAGTTTTAAAATCCCAATTAAAGAAGAGTTCATGAAGCGTCTGAGGAACATTTAATTGACTTAAGGACTTGAAAGTGGTATCTAATTGTTCTCTGTAAATGCTGGTCAGAAATCTAGACAAAAAACGGGAGATAATGTGTGAAAATCTGAAAGGATAAAGATTCTTAAGATAGGTGTAAGGTCAGCTTATTTTTTCAGTAGCTGACTGGATTTGTATAGGGGATGATGCTTAATAGTACTTTATAAATGCCTTTCTACCAATAAGCTGTCTTTAATAATTGCCTACTGTAGCTAAAGATAATTAACTATTACTTGGGATCTTCATAATTTAGAATCGTTCTATGTTGAATTTTTTTTTTAATCTGGAAGCCTCACATTCATTTGTAAGTTATTTTTTATTACTATAATCCATAACAAAAAAGTTTATTCTTTACAGTTCTTTACATCAGGCTCTTCTCATGGCTGATCCAATGCCAGTCTTCTAAAAAAACCATGAGGCTCCAGGAATTTAGAATGAGTTGGCTTGCTTTTTCTTTAAGGTCAGTTGTTTATTTATCTAAAGGGCAAGAAAAGAAAAGAAAAAAATGGTAGAAAATTGCTACCGTTAGTGAGCCCTGCAAGCTCACTTTTCCATTGCTCACATTTTCTATTCTTTGACTCTTGGAAAATTAAGTTCTTTGTTTGCTTTTACAAGACAAAGTTTGTGCCCTGTAACAGTCTGCTGCTTCCTCCTCTGTTTTCTCTTCTTTTATGGTCCTGCCTATCCTTTGTGCTTTATGCTAAAGGGAGGGGATTTTAAAATGAAAGTTCGAGAAAAATCATTGGCTACATTTGTGGCCTATCGAGCACTGTGACCCCTGGAGATTGTTCATTTCATATCTTTATGAAATTAAGTCTAGGCCGGGTGCGGTGCTCACGCCTATAATCCTAGCACTCTGGGAAGCCGAGGCGGGAGGATCACTCAAAGTCAAGAGTTCAAAACCAGCCTGAGCAAGAGCGAGACCCTGTCTCTACTAAAAATAGAAAGAAATTGGCCAACTAAAATTACATAGTAAAAATAAGCCAGGCATGGTGGTGCATCTCTGTAGTCCCAGCTACTCGGGAGGCTGAGGCAGGAGGATTGCTTGAGCCTAGGAGTTTGAGGTTGCTGTGAGCTAGTTTGACACCTGGCTCTCTAGCCAGGGCAACAGGGTGAGACTCTGTCTCAAAAAAAAAGAGAGAAAGAGAAAGAAAAGAGAAGAAAGAAAGAAAGTCTAAAAATTTATTTCTCTAGGATTTCTTAAAAACTTAAAACTTGTTTGTAAATTTGAGCTATCTGGGCAAAATGACAAACTAGGGCTTTTTACCCCCTAAATGAATAAAGCATGTAATGTCACAGTTAGCTTTTTAGAGTTAGTTTATAGAAATTATGTACATTTAAATTTTTCTAAAAGTTCAAAAATATGTTAAATCATTTGAGAATTTTTAATCAACCAATAATAAGGCAACATGGTCATGGTGAGGGGCAGGGAGCTGTTTCCAAATTTAGTAGACTTGTACTGTAGGTTGAGCATTGGAGCCATTATTTTGGTGGCATGTTGCCTCAGCTCCTTGAGCAAGACACTTAACCTTCCTCAGCTTTTGGTTCTTCAACTGTAAGATGTAGAGATTATACCTACTTGTCCTGGTTAACACATCAGGATTATTATGGGATCAAATTAAGTAATAATAACAGAGTACTTTGGAGGTATAAAGTACTGTCAAAATGTAAAATATTATTAAAACAAAATACCTTAACACAATGTAATATACAACATCATAGGGTATTAACACTAATGATTAAGCCACATGCATTGAAAACTTATTTCAAATTTGTTCCACCTTTGCTAAACATACTGTTATAAAGCAAGTTCTGATACAGGTAATTCTGATAGATGACCACCTAGTATAAAGTTGAAAATTTTTTATATGACTTATGGAATTGATAAGTTAGAAAATAGGTGGAAAATCTATAAGTATTTCTAGAACTTCTGCTATGCTTGGATTTTTGGAGGGGATGGGGGATATAAATGTTAGGCAGGTTGTTGAATAGAACTAATCAGAATCAAGTTGCAACTTAGTGATTCTTTTAACAAAAATTAAATGAATGCTCATATACATATATATGACAGTTTGTGTTAAGGAGAAGGAAATATAAGATCCGTGTTCCCTGTTGCTGTATATTCTGGCCTCATGTTTCCCCTTCTTACTCTTTTATGTTGTACTTCACCAACACTGAACTACTTATGGTTTAAAAACCCACTTTGTTCTCTCTAGACCGTTAGCTTTTGCACATCCTGCTATCTCTGCTTAAAAGACAACTTCTGCTCCCTGATTTTTGTAGTTAATGTCTAATTGGCCTTTTTGTCTTCCCTAACCCCAAGTCTGTGTTTCGGAAGATTAGCAGGTAGAGTTGACCTGGAATACCAGGTTAAGGGTTGAGATTTTTATTCTGTAGGTAGTAGGAAGCCATCGAAAGATTTATCCAGGAGACAGAGTTCTACTTTATAAAGATTATTAGGCAGTCAACATGTTTGAACTTCCTTGGGCTGGATTGTGAGATTATGAGGCACAGTTGTAGAAATTGGGATGATTAGGATCTGAAGGAACATAGAGCCAAGCCTTCATTCATTAAAAAAAAAATTTAGGACAGGTGCGGTGGCTCACACCTGTAATCCTAGCACTCTGAGAGGCTGAGGCGGGAGGATCGCTCAAGGTCAGGAGTTCGAGACTATCCTGAGCAAAAGTGAGACCCTGTCTCTACTAAAAATAGAAAGAAATTAATTGACCAACTAAAAATATATAGAAAAAATTAGCCAGGCATGGTGGTGCATACATGCCTGTAGTCCCAGCTACTTGTGAGGCTGAGGCAGAAGGATTGCTTGAGCCTAGGAGTTCGAGGTTGCTGTGAGCTAGGCTGATGCTACTGGACTCTAGCCCGGGCAACAGAGTGAGACTCTGTCTCAAACAAACAAACAAAAAAATTTATTGATACTTACTTTATTCCAAGCCCTCTTCTAGGTTCTGGGGATACAGGAGTGAAGGGGATAAAATATTACTCCCTCACTATATAGAAAATATAAAGAATACCTTACAAATCAATAAGAAAAGAACACATAACCCTATAGAAAAAGGAATGTGTCTTGAACACACCTTTCACAAAAGAGAATAGCTAATAAGCATATGTAAAGGTGCTCATTTCATTAGTAATTATTAATAAACATAAAATTAGAATCACAATGAGAAGCCACTACACACCTACCAGAACAGATACATTTTAAAAGAGTGGATATACCAAGTATTGATAAAGGTCCCATGCTCTGCTGTTTAGAGTATAAATTGGTGTAGTTTATATAGCCACTCCGGAAAACTGTTCAGCAGTGTAAACACTTTGGCCCAGCAATCTACTGCACAGTGTGTTTCCAGTAGAATGGCATACATGTGTACCAAGAGAGAGCTCAGGAATATTCATTACTATCATTATAATAATATCAAAAAATTGCAAACAAATCTCTTACCTGTGGTATATTCATATAAAAGAATGCTACACAGCAATGAAAATGTGCGCAGTATGGCTACACAAGATAATGTAGATGAGCCTCACAAACGTCATTAAGTGAGAGAGACCAAACACAAAAGAAGGCATAATATATGATTCCATTTATAAGAAGCCTTAGAAACAGGCAAGACTAAACTCTAGTCAAGCTAGTGGTTACATAAGAGGAACAGAATGGGGTTAGTGACCTAAGAGGAGCTGCTTGGGTGCTGGCAATAATATGTGTCCTGATTTTGGTGGTGACTGCCTTCCTATTCAGTTTGTGTTATCCACTGAGCTGTTATGTGTATTTTTCTGTGTGCATGTTCTGTTTCAATACAAGTTTTAAAAATTTTGCCCATCTTTACATTATAAAAAAGAGAGAGCCATCATTATCATCAGAGTCATCACTGTCATAGCAAACAGTGTTTAACATGTGCCAGGCACTGTTAGATACATTATATTTATTAATTCATTTAATTTTCACAACTCTGTGAAGCTTTTATTATCCTCATTTTATAAGCGAGGAAGCTGGGGCACAGAAAAGTTGAGTAGTTTCCTATAGCTTGCACAGCTAGTAAATGGACTCAGACTTTGAACCCAAACATACTATCTCTGATGTCTGTGCTCTTAACTGCTGTGCTGTACATTAAGAAATAAGAAAACAGTCTGCTCTCAACCACTACACTTTATGTAGTCATAAATGCTATGGAGACAAAGAAAGCAGGCTAAAGGGGAGTAGGCAGTGCTCTGAGGATTGTTGTAGTGCTAATTTATATAGGTTAGAGAGGATCTCATTGAGAAGGTGATGATAGCCAAGGACCTAAAAAGAAAGTGAGAGGATGAACCATGCAGGGATGTGTCAGAAGAGCTTTCCAGGCAGAGAGAAGAAAGTGTGATGGCCTGCTTGGTCTGTCTGAAGGATAGCAAGAAGGCGAGTGCAGCACAAGTGGGACAAATAAGGGCACAGTAGTTGAGGGTGGAGAGGTAATAGGGGCTACATAGTGGGATCCTGGATCTCAAAGGCCATTGTAGGAACTTTAGCTTTTACTGTAAGTGCTGTGGGAAACCTTTGGACAAATTATGGCAGAAAGGAATGATACGAAATGATTTATGTTTTGAAAAGATAACTCTGATACCTTGAGAAAAGGCTATAAAAGGTACAGCAGCAGGAACTGGGACACAAGTTAGACTATTAGAGTAATTCAATATTATTGAATTAGTGAGGGAGATGATGTGGCTTAGACTAGGGTAGCAGTGGAAGTGGGGAGAAGTTTTCAGATTCTGCATATATTTTCAAAATACAGCCAAAGGATTTACTGAGGAATTGGGAGAGTGTGAAATAAAGAGATAATAATAATGACTTCAGAGTTTTTGGTCTGAACAACTGGAAGAATGGCATTTACTGAGATGGAGAAGATTGCAGAAGAGCTGCTTTAGAAAGGAAGATTAGGAGTCTTGGAAATGTTAAATTTGAAATGCTTTTAGACATCCTAGGGGGGATATTGAGTACATATTTAAAAAACTAATCTGGAGTTCAAGTGAGAAGTCCAAAAGTCCATAAAGATATGAATTTGGTAATCATCAACTTATAAATGATATTTAAAGGTATTAGACTGGGTAATATCAAAGGAATGAATGTAAACAGAGAAGTCCTTCCTGCAATACTCCAGGAAGATGAGGAAGAAGCAGCAAAGGAGACTGAGAAGGAGCAGCCAGTTAGATGGGGGAAAAGTAAGAGAGTGATGTCTTAAAAAGCAGGTGGGAAAGGTGTTTTAGGGAAGAGAAGAGTGATCTCCTGTGTTGAATGTAGCCAACAAATCAAGTAAGTTGAGAGGACTGAAAATTGACCATGGGATTTAGCAATGTGGAGTTATTTGGGGACCTGATGGGCAGTTTTAATATAGTTGAAACAGCAAACACAGTCAGAAATAAAGAAGATTCAGATTATATTTTAAGTGAGTGTGAAAACCATAGGAAAATTGGAATAAAGTTTGCCAAAAGAAGTAGTGGGATATGTGGAAAGAAAGGAAGTGGGAAAGTTGCAATGCACAAGATTATGAAGGGCCAGAGGTTTGACAAAGAGGAGAATGCCTGACCATCTTAAATACTTGGTAGCATTTTATTAGTGCTGTCACTATCTTTTTTTTTTTTTTGCTGTTACTATGTAAACCAGTCAGGAATTGCTGTCACTATCTTACTAACCTATTATTTCCCACAGGCTTTTGAAACAAAAGACAAATATAATGGCCCAGGTTTTTGAGTTTTTGAGTACAGTGATTTTTACCTTCTGTGTTTTGTGGAGTGAGGTTGACAAGACAGCCATATAAGAAATAAGAAAGGGGCCAGAGAACTTTTTCTATCACAAAGCTCTGTCTTTTCCACTCGGTCTGTCTCCTCTTGCCCATTATCCAGGAAGATCAGAAAGTAATTCAGGTGTGAGGAGAAAGCAAGGTAAAGCTTAGTGTGTATTGACCTGACTCTTTTTTTTTTTTTTTTTTGAGACAAGAGTCTCATTCTATTGCCCGGGCTAGAGTGCCATGGCGTCAGCCTAGCTCACAGCAACCTCATACTCCTGGGCTCAGGTGATCCTCCTGCCTCAACCTCCTGAGTAGCTAGAACTATAGGCATGTGCCACCATGCCCGGCTAATTTTTTCTATATATTTTTAGTTGGCCAATTAATTTCTTTCTATTTTTAGTAGAGACAGGGTCAATTAATTTCCTTTATTTTTAGTAGAGATGGGGTCTCACTCTTGCTCAGGCGAGTTTCAAACTCCTGACCTTGAGTAATCCGCCCACCTTGGCCTCCCAGAGTGCTAGGATTACAGGTGTGAGCCGCCATGCCTGGCCTTGACCTGCCTCTCCCCTCTGGTAATGGCAAGTGACTTAGTGGAGCTAGGTGAGCATTAAACTTGAATCTTCCAAATCTCTGACTTCATCTCCCTTAAAGAAAAACATCTAATGTAGAAATTCGTTTCAGTTTGAAAAATTTTTACTTGTAGTGTATTTTGCTAAAGTGTGTATCTACACTGACTGTTAAAGCAAGATCAATCCAGGAGTCCTTATGTTAAGAAGAACTTAAGCTAAACAGACCAGTCAGCATGGTACCTTCAGTCTCTTAACCAATAGCCAAACCGTAACTGGTCAGGCGGTTTGGCCACTTAGATGGCAGTTTATATTCTGTTGCTTTTACTCTCGTTCATGTGAATGCAAACTCAGAAACAGGCAAATCAGGCAATGGCTGTGGAAAATTGAAGGAACCTGGGGTAGACCACAAATGAATAAAAATTAGGAGTTTAAGTAGAAGTTATGAGGTAGGGAATAGCTATACAAGTAAAGAGTGAAGTAGTTGGTTACAAACATAAGAAGTACAGAAATAGAGATGCTGAATCCACATTATGATAGGGAAGCAATACGCTTCTGGCAATAAAGCAATGATTATTTAGTATCAGGACCTGCATTCAAACTTTAATGTGATATGGAGATTAATCCATTTGATCAGTAGTTTCTGATTTTTATGAGATTCTTGCCTCTTCCTTGTTACCATTTTTATCTTTATGATAAAACTCCTTCTTCAGTCCAAAAGAGCCTAACATTAAACCAAGTAAAGAGTTTAGACTTACCAAGCAGATATAATGCATAAGGAAATACTTTTTAAAATGTTTTCTTTCTTGAAATTATACAAAAGAAAAATGCCCCAGAGTACTTCAACAGATTATGATAAAACACAAAAATGTTTATTTGAAGGTGATCATTAAGAAATAAATATTTTATCTGTTATATAAACTGAAGTACAAATTTATTGTGGAAATTAATACCCTTTGCACTGTAATGATATTAAAACCAAAGAATGAAATGTTTTTCTAGGTTCTAACTTTCCAGAACATTTTAAGTGGTCATGATGGATTTACCATCCCTAACCACCCCCACCACAAAAAAAAGCCACAAAAAAACCCTTTGAAAATCTGGACAAAATAAACCAAACAATGTTTTTTAGACATTGGACAACAGCAAAGCGGGACTCTCGTCCCTGAGAAAAGGGGAAACAAGGTGAGCTGTTCAGCCACCTGACCACCCCAGCTTTCTTCCTGAAGGCACATTCCAAATTGCGGAGCAAGGACAAGGAATCTTGAGCAAAGAACTGTGGTCTTATGGAGTTGAAGAGATAGAGATCAGAATTTATGGAAGTGGAGGCAGCTGGAAGTTGTGGGGCAAAGTTCCAGCAGAAGGATACTATGTCAAAAAATAATGCTAAAAGTGTACATAGAAGTCTCTTTGACTTTTTGCTGAATTCTAGAATGTACATGCTCTACATGTGTAGAGTAAAACTATAAAGCCAGACAAGGAATGACCAGGTTGGTGTGAGCTGACAAATATCAGAAGTCACAGAGGGATGGAGAGGAATTTGAGTTTTTATTAGCTGTAGGGGAAAGTCCTTGTTAATCACTCAAGACATTTAGTGAAAACCCCCAAAGGGCCCTGGGCCATGGAGAGGGTGGGGCTAAACTAGATAAAAAAGTAATGTGACGAACAACTTTATGCGAGTATTAATTTAACAACTGAATGAATTGGGCCAATCCTTAAAAGATATAAGTTACCAATGTAACATAAGAAAAAAAATCAAGAATATTACTAGCCTGATATATTAAAGATAATGAATTTGTAATTGAAAACTCCAGGCCCAGATAGCTTCACTGGTGAATTCATTTGAACATTTAAGGAAGAAGTAATACCAATCTTAAACTTTTTAAAAGAAATAGAGGAGAAAGAGAACACTTCCCAACTCATTTTATGAAGCTAACATTACCCTGATACCAAAAGCAAATTCAGAAATTATAAGAAAATAAAACTAAAAAATAATATACCTCTTGACCATAGTCATAAAAATATTTAACAAAATATTGGCTTTCAGGAATATATTAAAAAGGCAATATACCATACCCAAATGGGTTTTATCCCAAGAATGCAAAGGTGCCATGGTTGATTTAACACTCAAAAATCACTTTATATAATTCATTATATCAACTGAATAGAGGAGAAAAATCTATATAATCATCTCTTACATGTAGAAAAGCTTTTGACAAAATTCAACACCCATTTATGATAAAACTCAGCAAACAAAGAATTTTAATAGAAGGGAACTTTCCTTTGCCTGATGAAGGTCAGCTACAAAAAATCCTACAGCCAGTGTCATACTTAATGGTGCTAGACTGAATGCTTTCTCCTTAAGAGCAGGAACCAAAGCAAAGGTGTTGTTTCTTATCACTTCTATTTAGCATTGTACTGGAGTTTTTATTAGCTAGAGGGGAAAGTCTTTGTTAATAATCAGGATATTTAGTGGAAACCCTCAAAGGGCCACGGGCCATGGAGAGGGTGGGACTAAACTAGATTAAAAGTCAGTGCAGTAAAGTCGGGAAGAAAAATACATAGGAAAGGAAAGAGTAAAGCAGTTTTTATTTGTACATATGATCTTAAATGTAGAAAATACTACGGAACCCATAAAAAAAGCTACTAGAACTGATAAGTGAGTTTAGCAGGGTCACAAGAATAAAGTCAGTATACAAATACCAGGTGTGTATACGGTCACGCATCACTTTAAAGATGGGGATATGTTCTGAGAAATACATCATTAGACCATTTCTTCATTGTGTGAATATCATAGATTATACTTACACCAACCTAGATGGTATAGTCTATGGTACACCAAGGCTATATAGTATAGCCTATTGCTCCCAGGCTAAAAACCTATACAGCATGTTACTGTATTGAATACTGTAGGCAGTTGTATCACAGTAGTATTTGTGTATCTGAACATAGAAAAGATATAGTAAAAATGTGGTATTATAATTTTATGGGACCATGATCATATATGTAGTCCATCCTTGATCTAAATGTTATTATGCCTCACATCTGTATTAGCAATGAATAATTAGAAATAGAGATAAAGTAATGTCATTTATAATGACATCAAAAAAAACATGAAATGCCTAGTGATAAATTTAACAAAAATTGGACAAGACCTCCACACTGAAAACTATAAAACATTGCTGACAAAAGTCTTTAAAGTCCTAAATAAATGAAATACCACATTCATGGATCAGGAGGTAAATATTTTTAAGATGTCAGTTCTCCTCAAATTGATCGGTTGATTCAGAGTAATCCCAGTCAAAATCCTAGCAGACATTTTGGTAGATACTGACAAATTCTAAAATTTGTATAGAAATGCAAAGACCCTAGTGAATGGTTTGGCAAACTGCGACGTGCAGGCCAAATCTGGCCTACTGCCTGTTTTTGGAAATTGTTTTATTTTAACACTGCCACACTTAATGTGTTTGTGTATAGTCTATAGCTGCTTTTGCAATAAAATGACAGAGTGGAGTAGTTGTTACAGAGACCGTATGGTCCACAAAGCTTAACATATTTTACAGAAAAAATTTACTGACCACTGCCCTGGAGTATCCAAAGCAATCTTGAAAAAGAAGAAAAAAAACTGGAGGGCGTACAACTATCTAATTTCAAGACTTACTGTATAGCTGCAGTGTGATAATTGGCATAAGCATAGAGATACAAGACAGTGGAACAAATATTTTGAGACAGAGTCTCACTCTGTTGCCTGGGCTATGGGCTAGAGCGTAGTGGCGTCATCATAACTCACAGCAACCTCAAACTCCTGGGCTCAAGTGATCCTCCTGCCTCAGCCTGGGCAAGTAGCTAGGGCTGCAGGCACACACCACCACGCCCAGCTAATTTTTCTATTTTTTGTAGAGACAGGGCCTTGCTGGTTGCACAGGCTGGTCTCAAACTCCCGGCTTCAAGCAGTTCTCCTGCCTTGGCCTCCCAGAGGGTTGGGATTACGGGCATGAAGTGACCACACCCAGCAAGTTTAGGATTTTTGTTGTTTTTGTTCAGCTATTGAATCCTGACATGTTGAAAAGGGATTTAATGTATTAACCATTTTCATGTGATTTGAATAATATATTATTAATATTTAAGATTCTTTCAACTGTAACGCTGAACCAAACTAAAACTGGCTTATACAGTAGGAATTTATCTCACATAAGATTTCTGAAGCTAAAGTGTGTTTTAGCGTTATATAATTTAATACTTGAGCAACATAATCAAGGACCTAAGTTCCTTCTGTCTTTCTGCCCTCTGATTTTCAGTACATTGGTGTACTCCCCTCTGAAGGGTCCTTGGTGGTGTCTGGATCACTGCCCCAGATTTAGGCATCATAGATGATAACATTTATGGGAGGAAAATGTAATATTCCTGTCATATTCCTTTTTACAAATTGAGGAAAACCTCCTAGAAGCCCATGCTCAGGGCTCAGCCAGCTAACTGACAAATATAAGACTGAGTAAGTGGCTTAAATAAGTCAGTATTTACTACCTAGGGCTGGACATGTACCCAGCCTTCCCCAAAGGACTTGCCAAATGGAAGGAGGGTAAACAAAATCAGAGTTCTTTCATCGAAGAAGAGGGAGAATGGCTGTTGAGTAACCAAGTTCCTGCTGTAATAGATTACACTAAGACTGTGAAGGAGAGGATCAGTGAACTAGACAAAGAAATGACAGAAAACAACTTGATAATAACTGTGTGTTCCTAACTTACAAAGATGTTATGTGCCAAACTCATTAATTTATTCTTCAACTTACTGCAGTCTAGCTTTTGTCTTCATGACATTAATAAAAGCTCTTGTTGAAGTCACCAGTGAGTTCCTAATTACTAATCAGCTGGCCTTTTAAAAGCAGCTGAAATGCCACTGGACTTCATTTTGGTCTTTAACACTATAAGCCATTTTCTTCCTGAAAGTCCATCCTTTATTTCCACTATGCTATTTTACTTCTTATTAAAATTGATTAAATTATAAAATACTTCAAAAATATTCATTATCCACAATTAACACATTAACATTGTTCTCTATTTGCTTTATATTTCTTCTAAGGTAAAAAATGCTACAGATATATCTCTTGTACTGTCTTAAAGTTGATGATTATGTTTTCTAACTATGTTTTTATCTTTGTAGAAGTATTTCCAACTCTAATTGCTACTTCCTGATTTCTTTCCTTGTCCATCCTTGTATGTAGATGTCCTCCAACATGGTATTAATTCTTTACTTGCCTCTAAATCTGTACCTTCGTTGAGTTTTATTATTTCAAAAGGTTCAGTTAAACTGTGAAAATATTTTCATTTAATTTTTCTCTGGTTTCCATCTTTTTCTGAGCTTTAAACATATTCTCAATCCCCCACTAGAATTCACAACATGATGTGTAACAGCCACCTAAAATGAACATCTATACTGGTCAAGAAAAACCTGTTGCTTTCTCTTCTACCTCAGTTATGGTGAACTTTCCACTTGGTTCAAACTAGAAGTTTTGGAGCCAGCCAACCCTTAACAAATAGACAGTAACTGCTTTAAGATACTCAATACATGCTGTAGAGTGAATAAATGACTCCTTTTTCTTCATGTCTCTTCTTCCCATGGTCAACTGATCATTTAACCTTGATTATTCTACTTACTGTATAGCTCTCATTTTCCCCCTCATTGTTGGCTCCACTGCTTTTGTCTTTTCTCACATGGGTCATTGTAATAATTTTATAACTTATCTAACTGCTATCATCATATTTTCTTCTTTCCAGTCTATATGATCCTTTGTCATAGTTATTCTAAAACATATATCTTTGGCCGTTGACCTAAAAAGAAATCCTTGAATAACTTCCTAATTATTCTCCCTGGATAAAGTCTAGAAATTATTGCATAACAAATAATCCTCTTGATAAATTCTCCTCTACCTCTACCTACCTGTCCTACCATGCTCACAGACAGCTCCCAACACTCCTACAACAGAGAAGTTTTCTGTTTCTCAAATAAACTATGCTTTTCAAGCATCTGAGGCACTCTGTATACTTCTCATTCTTCCTGGGAATATCCCATTTTCTCTTCCCCTAATCTCCAGCTCTTCAAGACCCAGCTCAGTTGAGACTTCCTTTGCAAAACTTTCTTTCCTAAGCACTTAAGGCAGAGCTGATAACTCATGTTGTATTCCTGTGGTATTTTGTACCTACCTCTACTCTAGCATTTTTTACACTAGCAATTTTCACATTTTATAAAAGTATTTGTTTCTTACACATATTTGTGACTTTTTAAAGAAAAGGGATCATTTCTTGTCATCCCCAGCTTCTTTTACAGTGTCTAATATACATTGTTAATAAATACATATCTGTGAGTCAGTAGCCTGGAACTTGGAAGAGACTTTCCCATATAAATGTTTTAAAAATACAACCCATAAAAATTGATTTAACTCATTGCACCTAGAGTTTACTTAAAAATGTAAATCACATCTGACAATAATAGTTATATTTCTAAATGAGATGGGTAGCAGTGATGGCTCCTGATCACTAGCAGGATGGCTCCTGAGTGGTAGGCAATGATACTTGGGTGCTTTTGGAACTAGCCTGAAAACGATGGTCTATCCTGGAGCTATTAGAAAGAGTAAGTGGGTGGATGTAAGGAGTCCAAAGACTCACTCACATTAAGATTAAGAAAAAGCAGCTGGAGGACAGGTTAAGTATAATAATGGAAGACTTGATAGGGTTGGGGGAAAAGGTGTGACTTTTGAAGGAAGAAGACTTGAAGTTAGGAGTGTTGTCTTGCAGGGAGGTTACTGGGTAAAGAAGAAGGTGAGGATGAGGAATTAAGGAAGCTGGGGGCTGGGCATGGTGCTTCATGCCTGTAATCTTAGCACTCTGGGAGGCCGAGGCAGGGTCACTTGAGGTTAGAAGTTTGAGACCAGCCTGAGCCTTGAGCAAGAGCAAGAGCAAGACTCCATCTGTACTAAAAATAGAAAAAATTATCACCTATAGTCCCAGCTACTCTAGAGGCTGAGGCAAGAGGATCGCTTGAGCCCAGGAGTCTGAGATTGCTCTGAGCTGCTAGGCTGTCACCATGGCACTCTAGCCCAGGTGACAGAGCGAGACCCAACCTCAAAAAAAAAAAAAAAAAGTGGAATCAAGTGGGTGGGTAATTACAGGAACTGTTGTGGATTGACATGGTCTTTCATAGCTAACCTGCTATCAAATTTAAAATAAATTACAGTAGTTACTGTCTTTCCCTCATAATTTTTTCTCACACAACTGGCATTCTTTCAAAATCTAATTTATGTTATAGTTAATAATATTTCCTTAATATTTAGGCTTTGGATACTGGTGGGTTTGCAAATCCCTCCTACTGATTTTATTTTTGTAATTTAACATTTTATGGATATATATTGATTATTCTCCCTTCAGCCTTGAGAATTGAGTCAAAATTTTCCAATCTGATAATCAAAAAAGTATCTTTTAATTTGTATTAATTAGAAGACTAAGAAGGTTGGATACATTTTAATATAATAACTGGCCTATTTCTTCTGTGAATTCCCTCTTGATAGGTTTCCTATGGTATCTTTTTCTTTTCATACATAAGAGTTGTCTGTATTAAGAATGTCAACCAGAATTCACATGTGCACATTTTTGTGTGTGTTGAGAGAGCAAGAAAGAGCACAAGCAAGTACAAAGATGTTTTCCCTATTTTTCTTTAATAAACTTTTGTCCCCCTACCCCCATTGTGGATATCAATATATATTCACAAAATATGTTAAATTACTAAAATAAAATCAGTAGGAGGAATTTGCAAAACCACCAATATCCAAAGCCTAAAACATTAATTGTATCTATTAGTCTTACATAATTGTATCAGTCTTTTCCTTTAAAGTTTCCACTTTTATACTATAAAAGACTTTTCCAACCCTAGGTTATGAAACTACTTACCTTTAGTTTTTTCTAATACTTTTAGAAGCAATTACCTTTTATATGTTTATCTTATAAATCCCTCATAGGATTTTTATTTTATTTATTTATTTATTTTGGAGCCAGGATCTCACTCTGTCACCCGGCCTGGAGTGCAGTGGTGCAGTCATAGCTCACTGCAGCCTTGACTTCCTGGACTCAAGGGATTCTCCCACCTCAGCCTCTTGAGTAGCTGAGACTATACAGGTGCACACCACCACACCTGGCTAATTTTTCTTATTTTTTTTGCAGAGACAGGGTCTTGGTATGTTTCCCAGGCTGGTCTCCAACTCTTGGGCTCAAGCAGTCCTCCAGCCTCAGCCTCCCAGAGTGTGCTGGGATTACATGAGTGAGCCACGGCACCCAACCACCTCATAGTATTTTCAGTATACAGTTGTCCCTCAGTATCTATGGGAGATAGGTTCTAGGACTTCCTGTGGATACCAAAATCCCCAGATGCTCAAGTACCTA
Source organism: Mirza zaza (assembly GCA_008750895.1). Lineage (NCBI taxonomy): Eukaryota > Metazoa > Chordata > Mammalia > Primates > Cheirogaleidae > Mirza > Mirza zaza. Next base: position 26,510 of record VSMD01103427.1, on the reverse strand, counting down.
ATATAACCTATGCACATCCTCCTGTATACATTAAATCTTCTCTAAATTATTATACCTAATACAATGTAAATAGTTGTTATACTGTGTTGTTTTAGGGAATAATGACAAGGAAAAAAGTCTGTACATTTTCAGTACAGATACATTTTTATCTATTTTAATATTTATGGCTACATTTTAATATTATGTAGCTGAAGTTGTAAATCTTCAGTCTTTCAGAGTTTGTGAGGCAGTCATCACTCACCTACTTCCTTTTAAATGTCAAAGGAAGGGAAAAACTATACAAATAAGAATGACCTTTAAAAGTAAATGAATTAGGCCGGGCGCGGTGGCTCAAGCCTGTAATCCTAGCTCTCTGGGAGGCCGAGGTGGGCGGATCCTTTGAGCTCAGGAGTTCGAGACCAGCCTGAGCAAGAGCGAGACCCCATCTCTACTATAAATAGAAATTAATTGGCCAACTAATATATATAGAAAAAATTAGCCGGGCATGGTGGCACATGCCTGTAGTCCCAGCTACTTGGGAGGCTGAGGCAGCAGGATTGCTTGAGCCCAGGAGTTTGAGGTTGCTGTGAGCTAGGCTGACGCCACAGCACTCACTCTAGCCTGGGCAATAAAGTGAGACTCTGTCTCAAAAAAAAAAAAGTAAATGAATTAAATCTACATTAATGCTTCTGTAGAAAGTGAATAGAATAATGCAGATTTTGTAATATTAGCAAACCTATAAGCAAGTGACATTGGTAGATGATACAGTGGGTAAAAGATGAATAAAGCACAATTCTTGCTTTGAAGGTATATGTATTGCCATTAATTTAAAGGTGGGTTGGGAATTAAGCCAGTAAGCAAAAAACAATATAAAAATGGAATAAAGTAAGAGCCTCATAACAAAAATCTCCACAGAAGTACAATTTTACTAATTATAGGGAAAGCTTGAATGGAAAAGTAACATTTGTGATGATCATCAGTGAATGGAGAGGATTTTAGAGTATTTTGGGCAGAGTCAATTTCAGGAGGAAACACCCTAAAATGGAGAAACACAGAGCATATGTAAGAAGGAAACAGGATTGCATGTGTGTGTGAGAGCATAAGTATGAGAAAATAGAAGGAGATAAAATTGGAAAGCTTGGAAAGTTAGGTTGGTGTCAAATTTGATAAGCATTGGGGGTGTGTCTGTTGATAGGGAAGGGAATAGGTGTAGATCTACTTTGTCCTATATGGTAGCCACTAGCTACATACAGCCACTGAGCCCTTGAAATGATGTGTCTAGTCCAAATTGAGATGTGCTGCAGGTTAATACAAGAGGTATTAGTTCACCATTTTTTATGGCTGAGTAGTACTCCACAATATACCACATTTTATCAATCTCCTCATTTTTTTTTTTTTTTTTTGAGACAGAGTCTCGCTTTGTTGCCCAGGCTAGAGTGAGTGCCGTGGCGTCAGCCTAGCTCATAGCAACTTCAAACCCCTGGGCTCAAGCAATCCTTCTGCCTCAGCCTCCCAAGTAGCTGGGACTACAGGCATGCGCCACCATGCCCAGCTAATTTTTTCTATATATATTAGTTGGCCAATTAATTTCTTTCTATTTATAGTAGAGGCGGGGGTCTTGCTCTTGCTCAGGCTGGTTTCGAACTCCTGACCTTGAGCAATCTGCCGGCCTCAGCCTCCCAGAGTGCCAGGATCACAGGCATGAGCCACTGCGTCCAGCCCAATCTACTCATTTTTTGATGGGCATTCAGATTGTTTCCACATCTTTGTGATTGGGTAGATGATACTTTTTCAAGTAACTGGGGTGCAGGGAGGTTAAGCAAGAGACTTCACTTTCAGCTGTCTAGTTTTTTTGTTGTTGTTAATGTTATTTTTTTGGGGGGGGAAATGCCTTGTTTAAAGTCAACTTTTGAATTGTATCTTTTTGAAGTATCCTGTATGTTAACTGATTCTCAAAATATTTGCCTTATTGCCTCTGTAGATTTGATAATGGGCTGCATTAAAAGTAAAGAAAACAAAAGTCCAGCCATTAAATATAGGACTGAAAACACTCCAGAGCCTGTCAGCACAAGTGTCAGCCATTATGGAGCAGAACCTTCAGCCAAGGGAACATCGGTTAATTTCAGCAGTCTTTCCATAACACCATTTGGAGGATCCTCAGGGGTGACACCTTTTGGAGGAGCATCTTCCTCATTTTCAGTGGTGCCAAGTTCATATCCTACTGGTTTAACAGGTGAGATTTAAATGGACAGTTACGTTGTCTGTCTGAGAGTATAACCTTGGATAAAACATACTTAAAGATTTGTCTGCTGTTAAGAAAAATATCTTACTGGAGGACTTTTCAAACAGTTACGTTTGAAAATTAAAATCTCCAACATAAACATTATGTCTTATTGCATACATGGGTATGGTTCTGGGATATTTGGTGATAATCAGATGGTGATTATATACTGGGTTATATTATTAATTATTTCATTAACTCATTATTCAAATAATTATGGAGCCCTTACTGTGTGGCAGGCACTGGGAATATAAAGATTAAAAACATATAACCCTCTCTCAAGAATTTTCCAACTTCTCAGGATTGTAAAGTGCTATCCAGTATTAAAATATCATGGTAGTTAGTAATAAATGTTAATTAAATGGCAGTGTAGTAATGATAATACAATGTTTCTGTCAGATAGTACTGATTTTAAGAAGAAAAATCCTGAGGCTCAGAGAGTGTAAATGATTTTTCTCCCCAGAGCCACAGATGATAAGTAGGAGAGATCAGATTTAATGCCCTATTCCTGAACTCCATTTATTACGTTACCATATCCATTCAGAGAACGGCAAGAAATCATAGCTGACAACCTTTCATGGAGACGGAACACTCCAAAAAAGTAGATTGAAAAACTTTTTAAAAAGAGAAAATAAGCTCTTTTGTAAAGTGTTCCATATCAAGATGCTTTTTCATTGAAGTAACAAAGTACAGCTGCTTAAAAAGGTAGAGTGAGCTCCAGGATCCTTTGGTAGAGCAGTTCATGACGTTATCAAAGACTCGGGTTTCTTTCCTCTCTACTGCAGCTCTTGGAGTGTCTGCTTTATCCTTAAGCTTGGCAAAACAGCTGCTAGCATCGCATTGAGCAACTTATATCCCTGTTAGCAGCCAGTGGGGACAGAAGAGAAATTTATTCTACAAGCATAGAGTATAAATTTGTCTCTTCAGTCTGCTCGCCTTTGGACCAATAGCAGTGGCCAGAGGACTGCCATCCACTGGTTCTATTTCACTTCATTTGGGGAATTATGGACATCAGAGTCAATTACAATCTTAATTCCAGATCCCTAACTCTAAATACTTCAGTAACAAATGGTCGTAATGGTATTTCTCAGACATTAGCAAAAGTTTAAATTATTTTCTGGATTATGTTTGAAAAAGATAGTAATACAAAATGGTTAAAATAAATGTTGTACTTAAACACATACTTTAGTTACCTAAAGCAATTTACTTATACAAAATACTCCATTCAGAGGTGTTCATTTATTATCTCAACAAATGTGAAGTGTCTGTGTACCAGATATAGAGAGGTGAGCAAGACAAACGAGGTTTCTGCCCATAGCTTACATTATAATGAGGGTTGGACAGTAATTAGTAAATATTAACAACTAAACAGGCTGATTAATGCTATGAAGAAACTAACTAGAATGATTGGTGAATGCCCCGTAGTTGATCAGGGGAAGCTACCTCAAGAAGAAATTATTTGAGCTGAGATTTAATTATTTAGAATGTCTTAACTATGTGCAGAGCTAGGAAAAGAGCTTTCTAGAGAGAGGGAATAACAAATGCAAAGTTCAAGAGATACAGATTGACTTGGAAGTTTTGAGGATTAATGGGGAGGCCAATATAGACAAAGGGGAGAATTGTATGATATGAGATTGAATAGTTAGGCAGGAGACCAAGTTACTCAGTAATCTTTCTTTTGCTGGCAGTAGTTCTTGTTATTGTTAGTTTATCTGTATAATTTACCTTGGTCTTTTTTTCCTCTGGTAGGTGGTGTTACTATATTTGTGGCCTTATATGATTATGAAGCTAGAACTACAGAAGACCTTTCATTTAAAAAGGGTGAAAGATTTCAAATAATTAACAACACGTAAGTGTCGTTTTTGCAAGGGAGAAATACTGACAGAAACCTGGTCTTTTCACTGAAACCACTGAGCTAGTTAATGATCCAGACGTGAGAGAGGTAGGGCTTGGGTCTCTGCACACTGGGTTTTACGATGCCTTTGGCTTCTTTAGACACCAAGCATACTACTGCTGTAGCCAGAAGTTACTACTTCTGTAAATTGTGCTGCTGTGGTTCTGCCATGAACAGTAGAGTTGTTAGAATGAAGAGTTATTGAAGGGCTACATGCAAGTTTATTACTTATAAAAAAAAAAAAGACTTTATAAAGAGAATTCTATTTTTCTATTTATCTAAGTACCAGATGATTTAAGATCCTATCTCTTTAAAAAAGGAAGGGAAGAAATTGGGTAAGGAAACCCTATATTCCCAAACTGAGCATATTAAGTTGCTTTTTTCCTTATGTGATCTTAGGCTTCTTGTTGTCCAGTGGCCCAACACAGAAAATACAATGCTTGTTGGCTGGGCGCGGTGGCTCACACCTGTGATCCTAGCACTCTGGGACACCGAGGCAGGAGGATTGCTTAAGCTCAGGAGTTCGAGACTAGCCTGAGCAAGAGCAAGACCCCGTCTCTGCTATATAAATAGAAACAAATTAGCCAAACAGCTAAAAATAGAAAAATTTATCCAGGCACGGTGGCACATGCCTGTACTTCCAGCTACTCAGGAGGCTGAGGCAGGAGGATAGCTTGAGACCAGGAGTTTGAGGTTGCTGTGAGCTAGGCTGATGCCACGGCACTCTAGCCCGGGCAACAGAGTAAGAGTCTGTCTCCAAAAAAAAAAAAAATATGATGATTGTTATAGAAAACAGATCCCATAATTTCATTAGCAAGCATAGTGACCACTTTGTAACTTCTCAGAATATATGTTTATGGTCTCTTTGCTTCCAGTCATGTTTCCTTCCCTCCTTTTCCTTCCTTCTGCTACCAGTTATTGTTCAAGAACATAAAATATGTTCATGTCTCTCTACTTTAAAATCCTTCAGTAGCTATCAGTTGCCATCAAGATAAAAGGAAAACAACGACAATAGTAGCCATCATTCATTGAGAATTTACTGTGTGCTTCTCCCCCTTTCTCACTCCACCACCCAGCCATACTGAATTACTTGCAGTTTTCTGAAGTTTCTCATACTCTCCAGGCCTTCACACATATTATTTCTTTTTTCTGGAATGTGACTTCCATCTCTCCATTTCTTTCCTTTAACTGGCTGACTGTACTCATCCTTCAAAATATAGTTCATGTCATTTCTTAAGGGTGCCTTTCTTTACATTCTTCCTCTCCTGCCCGGCCCAGCCCCCACCACCTCCTGGATTAAGTGTCTCTCTCAGGTGTTCCCACAGCAACCTGTGTGAGCCTCACTCTTAGCTCTCATCAAATTATGAATTGTCATTTGCTTGTCATTCTTTTAGACCAGGGATTCTCAACTGGGACAAAATCCCAGAGGACGTTTGGCCAACGTCTGGAGACATTTGTGGTTGTCACAATTGGGGTGTTGGTAGTGGGTAGAGGCCAGAGATATCAGTAAACATTGTACAGTGCACTAGACTGTCCCCCACAACAAAGAATTATCAAGCCCAAAGTGTTAGTAGTGCGAGGTTGCAAAACCCAGCTCTAGACTGTGAGTTCCTTGAGGTCAAGGACTTCCTTTCCAGCACACCCTATTGTAAAGTCTTTGATTTAATAGGTATTCAGTAAATGTTTGCATGAAATTTCAGTTTGTATATCTGAAAGTACGTATATGTTAGGAAACCACAAACCAAGTGTATAAGTTTCTAAGTATTTGAATTACCAAAGGATTTTTTGCTTCATTTTCTATAGAGCACATTCATCTCAAGCATTTATAAGATTTCAGTTTAAACAATACCTTTTCAGTACTTATCTCTAGTAAAGCAAAACATGAATTTTTGTAGTAAATCCCCTATATATCTTCCTTATTAAAGACTGATAATATTTACTATTTTCACATTAATTTTGGAAAGTCAGGGCTTATGTATTTAAGCCACATATAATTCTCATGTTCTGAGTTATAATTTTAGTCTTTTTGGGATATTTTTGGATAATACTTTTATGAATATGTATCATTCTAGAAATTCAATTTTTAATTTTATTCTTCATTGTTAATTGTTTGGCTGCAGGAGTGCTAGGGCATTGTGATTTTTTTCCCCCTGAAACACCTGAAAAAGAATATTACAATTTTATGTATTGTTAAAAAGAAAACCATTTGGCGACAAAAAAAAAGAATGAACTACTGATACATGCTACAACATAGGTGACCCTTGAAAAAATTATGCTAAGTGAAAGAAACCAGTCACAAAAGACCATATATTGTATGATTCCATTTATATGAAATGCCCACAGTAGACATACCCATAGAGAAAGCAGATTACTGGTTGGCGTGATAGGGATGGAAGGGTAATGGGAGTGAGGAGTGACTGTTAATAGGTACAGAGGTTTTTTTTTTGGGTGATGAAATGTTCTAAAACTGATCGTGTAATGGTTATACAACTCTGAATATATTAAAAACTGCTAAATTGTACATCTTAAATGGGCAATTTTATGGTATGCAAATTATATCTCAGTAAAGCTGTTAAAAAAGAAAACATTCAATCAAAACTGAATACTTTGAAAGATTTACCTCCCAAATTGCTTTATTCAATATAGTTTATTGTCTTTGAGAGAATTATGTGAAAACAAGATATTACAACTAAAATTAAAGTTTATAGTGTCTTGGGTTTTTTTTTTTTTGGTTTGGAGCAGAAGTATGCAATTGTGCTTTTGTTTAGTCTTATTCCCTTAATTCATGTAACTCATTTTAGAATATTGTTCTTTGAGTTTAATTCTTGTTCAAATAAATGCATAAATAAAAAATGGGAGTAATACCTCTTGTCTAGTTCAGATACAAGATGACAATGCAATATATCGTACCTTGGGCAGTAGTCTACCTTGTGGTGATTGTTGTTTTATGTGTTGCAGGGAAGGAGACTGGTGGGAAGCAAGATCAATTGCTACAGGAAAGAATGGTTATATCCCTAGCAATTATGTAGCGCCTGCAGATTCCATTCAGGCAGAAGAGTATGTCACTACTTCATATTTTATTCATTCTTTTGATTTTAAAAATGTTTTAATGCACAGTCTACTTAGCCACAACTTTAAACACACAGAATTACATACCAGTCTTAATACAGCTAATGTAGCATATTAATAGATGTTACTTGAAAATTAATAATTAATATCATAGTATCCACTTAGAGTAGGATCATAAATGAATCTGCATCAATCATTCTGCTCTCTCCATTATTTTTCTACTTTTAAAAAAAAATTTTAACCCTTTTCATATTTTGCAGACTCTCACTTCAAAAATGTACCTTCAGTTAGTAGTGTTGTATCAACGTTAACTTCTTGATTTAGGCACTTACACTGTGGTCATGTAGGAGGGTATCCTTATCTTTTAGGAAGTACACACTGAAGTACGTGGTGTAATAATTCAGCATGTTTGCAACTTATGGTCAGTTCAGGAAAAATATATATATACATGCACACACATACATATATATTCATATATATACAGAGACAATATATATAATATTTAGAGAGCAAGAGAGAGAGAATGACAAAGCAAAATGTTAACAGGGAACCTGGTTGTGGGCTATAAGGAAGTTCCATGTTCTATTTTAGAAAGTCATAGTTCACCTTCAGTGACATATTACTTTTACTTCAAACCAGTTTATCTGGCATCCATAAATGCCATTTCATTTTTATAGTACAACACTTAATACAGTGTCTTCTTATACTAATGATAAATAATTTGTCTCCATAACTCTGTTCTGCTTTGGTGCTTGTTAATTTCTTGTCTGTCTTCTCCAGTATTCTGTGAGCTCTTTCACAGCAGAGACTGTCATTTTTATTCACAAAACTTTATTAATCAAACCCACACAAATTTAGAGTTCCTAATCATTTGGATATGGTATACTTGTATCTTACTGAGTACAGATGATCACACTGTTACCAAAGAACCACTTCTATTCTTCCTATTATAGTCTTAATATTTCCATTTGTCACTGACAGAAAGGATCTGTTATTTGAATGCCTTTCCTTCTCCATTTGCTGTTCCTGTGACTGCCACGTAGAATTTAAGAGATTCATGTTGAGTAGTCAATACAAGGAAATAATGTGAGAGTATATTCTAACTAATATTTGTAATATTCCTGTTTAATAAAAATCTTTAATTATCCTTTACTGTATTTTCAGTGGTATTCTATAGCTACTCTTTGTCATCCTCCCTATCCCACTCCATTCTTATTGATACCTGTGTATAATTTGTCTGACTCTCATACCTTTTTAATTCAAAATACTATTAATTTTTTTCCAGATGGTATTTTGGCAAAATGGGAAGAAAAGATGCTGAGAGATTACTTCTGAATCCCGGGAATCAACGGGGTATTTTCTTAGTAAGAGAGAGTGAAACTACTAAAGGTATGAATATTGTTATATTAATATAAGCATAAAAATTTATTGGGTCAATATTTTGAGAAAGATATAGTAAATAAGTATTAATTTTCTCTCTAGGTGCTTATTCCCTTTCCATTCGTGATTGGGATGAGGTAAGAGGTGACAATGTGAAACACTACAAAATTAGGAAACTTGACAATGGTGGATACTATATCACAACCAGAGCACAATTTGATACTCTGCAGAAATTGGTGAAACACTACACAGGTAGGTAAATATTTCAAAGTTAAAAATTACTTCCTCGTGTTCTATTTTATGAGGACAAAATCTGTCTTCATTTCTCTTTAGGTTGAACACACTTCTTTACACACAGTACCTACCCAATAAATATCTGTTGTATTCTATTTTAAAATGAGGAACCAGGTAATACTTAGTACTTGAATTGGATTCTTGGATATAATATGCCAAAATCAGACTATGATCATTTGAGTCCTTTTATCTCATTGGTAAAGTATTTACGTTGGAGTTCCATCTTATAACATATAAATATCAAGATAGATTATGGAAATAAATAAACATAAAAACAAATATTTTGGGCACTTACTATATTGGTAAAACTAAACACTTAACATATAAAGCTATGTCAGATTTTTTTGGATTACCTTCCCCTGCATGGGCTGGATCACCTGAAATTTCCTAAAGTATAGATCCAATGAAATTTGGTCTGAAGATACATTTTCCTTATCCTGGAAAATTAACCTATAGCAACTATAGACATTCTTATCTTTCAAGGACCTCTGAGAGGTATTTAATATTAGTCTTCTGTCTCAAAAATTTTCTGTCTCAAAAATTTTCATTATGAATGAATGAATCTGAAAGGCTTTTAAATGATTAATACCAAGGGAGAGGACGTTTCCATGGTAATTTCTTCTTCAATGACAGCTAGCTGCAAACTGAGTCTGTCAAGTCAACCAGCAATCTTGACATTGATCAAACATGTTATCAAGCAGTGGTATCACTTGTAATTGCCTTTGTTAATGAGAGTTTGTGTGGTTGCTTAGAGTAGGAGGGACTGGGTCTCATTTACAATAAGAAAGATTGTATAAGCAAGGATTTACAAGTCAAGCCATTGCAAATATGGGGTTACCAGCCTTTTTGTCTCCCTTATTTAAAAATCAATCTCCCAAATGAAGTTTTTTATAGATTTTTGGTATGCCTCTTACAAATTATTTGTTATTAGTATAATAATTAATGACAGCATTCACTTTGGGAATAAATAAACTCAGTGGCCAAAAGCAGAACTTAGGTGGCAGACAGTCCTGGGGTTGAATCCCATCTCCACCACTTACTAACTGCGGGACCTTGGGAAAGTTGTTTAAGTTTCCCAAGCTTCATTTATATGAGATATTTGTAAAGTGCTGAGTTAGCACAATACTGGAACATAAGTATTTAATAAATAATAACTTTAAATTGTATTGTAAAGTTTCACTTATATATAGTTTATTTTGCTTCTTATGGACAATTTCATTTTTGTGGCTGGGTGTGGTGGCTCATGCCTGTAATCCTAACACTCTGGGAGGCTGAGGCAGGAGGATTGCTTGAGCTCGGGAGTTTAAGACCAGCCTGATCAAGAGCAAGACCCTGTCTCTACTAAAAATAGAAGAAATTAGCCGTGCAAACCTATAGTCCCAGCTACTCGGGAGACTAAGGCAGGAGGATTGCTTGAGCCCAGGAGTTTGAGGTTGCTGTGAGCTAGGCTAATGCCACAGCACTCACCTGCGGAACAGACTAAGACTCTGTCTCAAAAAAACACAAAAACAAGCAAAAAAACAGAAACAATTTCCTTTTTGTGTTTGTGTTTTTAAACTGATAGGACGTTATGTTTTCGTTTTTCTACAATTAGCTTTTTAAAACATTGATACGCTATATGTCCTTTAATTTTTGTAAGTAATTGATTTTACAGTATAGTTTATTCATTTATCTAGAACATGCTGATGGATTATGTCACAAGTTAACAACTGTATGTCCAACTGTGAAACCTCAGACTCAAGGTCTTGCAAAAGATGCTTGGGAAATTCCTCGGGAATCTTTACGACTAGAGGTTAAACTAGGACAAGGATGTTTTGGTGAAGTATGGATGGGTAAGAAGCCTGGACTTTTGTTTTCTGTCATTGTTTAGCCATAGGTTAAAGTGCCACAATTAATGATAACATGTTTAAATATTTAAGGTAACTGCTGGTCACTGAATTTTGGTTTAAACTTCCTTAAAATATAAATTAAAATAGTAAAACACATTTTTTTTTTTAGGAACATGGAATGGAACCACAAAAGTAGCAATCAAAACACTAAAACCAGGTACAATGATGCCAGAAGCTTTTCTTCAAGAAGCTCAGATAATGAAAAAATTAAGACATGACAAACTTGTTCCACTTTATGCTGTTGTTTCTGAAGAGCCAATTTACATTGTCACTGAATTTATGTCAAAAGGTATGTGTATATTAGTACCTCAACAGGTATTCATGTTGATAAATTTTTTAAAAAGCAAGTCTTCATTTTTATTTTTTGCATATAGACTTTTATTGTACAGTGTTTTCTTTTTTTTTTTTGAGACAGAGTCTCACTTTGTTGCCCAGGCTAGAGTGAGTGCCGTGGCGTCAGCCTAGCTCACAGCAACCTCACACTCCAGGGCTCAAGCAATCCTGCTGCCTCAGCCTCCCGAGTAGCTGGGACTACAGGCATGCGCCACCATGCCTGGCTAATTTTTTCTATATATATTAGTTGGCCAATGAATTTCTTTCTATTTATAGTAGAAATAGGGTCTTGCTCTTGCTCAGGCTGGTCTTGAACTCCTGAGCTCAAACGATCCACCCACCTCAGCCTCCCAGAGAGCTAGGATTACAGGCGTGAGCTGTACAGTGTTTTCTAATTCAAGATTTTTATGTAGACATTGAAAAGAAGAAATATAACATTTTGCTTAATGGAATAGTTAGTGATTAGTTGCAATTATTCCAGAAGATAGTATAAATTTTAAAAGGAAAATTAGGTATTCTGAATTTATTTTGAAAGTAGGTTTGACTAAAGGAAATAAAATAGCTAGGAAAGTGAAATAATAGAAAAAAAAGTGTTTATACAAATTGAATTAAAATGATAAAATCAGAAAGATACATCTTTAGTACTAAAGCAAAGAAATAAGGTAAAGTTAAAATAAATTAGTTTTATCTCATTTTAATATAAACATAATCCCCATACTTAGGACCTCTAGAAACTTTTTCCTCCTACTACTATCAGTTGAAATCTCTCCATTCTCCCAAACCCCAGACTACAAGGTGGGATCTTCAGTGACAGGGTTAGTTAGGGCAAGAGGATAATGAGAAGAGGAGAGAAGGTTGATGTTCTTTCTTTCTTTTCTTTTTTTTCCCCTTTGAGACAGGGTCTTGCTCTGTTGCCCGGGCCTAGAGCGCAGTGGCCCAGTCCTAGCTCACTGCAACCTCAAACTTCTGGGTTCAAGTGATCGTCCTGCCTCAGCCTCCCAAGTAGCTGGGACTACAGGTGTGCACCACCACACCCAGCTAATTTGTATTTTTTGTAGAGGTGGGGTCTCACTTGTTGCCCAGGCTTGTCTTGAGTCCCGGCCTCAAGCAGCAACCCTCCCATCTCAGCCCTCCAGTGTTAGGATTACAGGCATGAGCCACCAAACCTGGCTTCTTCCTTCTTTTTCCCTGTACAAATGATGCTTTAGAAGAACCAGTAAGTCAGTAAATAGGCCTATAGGCCTGATACTCATCCATTTTGAATTTGATCCACATTTTTTTTTTTAACTCTTAAGTCAGTAGTGTATAGTCAATGATTTTGTCACCCTCTCCAGTAGTCTGTCTTGACCAATGATGTAGTTCCATCTAGTGGTGACAGGGGCAACTACAAGCTACACATTTGCTATAGGAAAATTTTTTTCTCTTGAAAGAGACTGAAACCAAAAGCTGAGAACTGCCACAGCCTAATAATTAATAGCCAAAACATAACTAAAGCTCCCAAACACTCTTTGGAAAGAATTTCTCCTGCAACAATAGTCAAATATGCCTTGTCAAAGAGTGTACTGAATGAACTAGAATAGGAAGGGAGAAACAGGAAGTTTCAATTCAGATATTGGTAGCTTAAAAAAGATAATGGAGGCTGGGCGGGTGGCTCACGCCTGTAATCCTAGCTCTCTGGGAGGCCGAGGAGGGCGGATTGCTCAAGGTCAGGAGTTCGAAACCAACCTGACCAAGAGCGAGACCCCATCTCTACTATAAATAGAAAGAAATTCATTGGCCAACTAATATATATAGAAAAAATTAGCCGGTGGCGCATGCCTATATTCCCAGCTACTCGGGAGCCTGAGGCAGCAGGATTGCTTGAGCCCAGGAGTTTGAGGTTGCTGTGAGCTAGGCTGATGCCATGGCACTCACTCTAGCCTGGGCAACAAAGTGAGACTCTGTCTCAAAAAAAAAAAAAAAAAAAAAGATAATGGAGGGGCCAAGCATAGTGGCTCATGCCTGTAATCTCAGCACTTTGGGAGGCCAAGGTGGGAGGATTGCTTGAGGCCAGGAGTTCAAGACCAGCCTGGGCAATGTAGCAAGATCCTGTCGCTACAAAAAACAAAATAAAAAAATTAGCTGGGTGTGGTGGCATGCATCTGTATAGTCCTAGTACTTTTGGGATTCCTTGAACCCGGGAGTTGGATGGTTACAGTGGGTTATGATTATGCCACTGTACTTCAGCCTGGGAGAGTAAGACCCTGTCTCTAATTAATAAATACATGTATGTATGTAAAGCAGATAAAAGGGTAATGGTCCATTTAGCCATTTAGCTCTGTATATTGAGTTCAAGAATTATTTAATTGGAAGAACATGGTAAAATTCTATATTGTCAGATCACTGGGCAGAATTATTCACAGATCAGAAATTTAGAATAAGATAACAAAAGTGCTTTCTAGTTTTAAAACTCTAATTCCTGCCAGGTGTGGTAGCTCAAGCTTGTAATTCAAGCACTCTGGGAGGCAAAGGCAAGAGGATTGCTTGAGCTCAGGCGTTAGAGACCAACCTGAGCAAGAGCAAGACACTGTCTGTACAAAAAATAGAAAAATTAGCCAGGCATCATAGCATGTGCCTGTAGTCCCAGCTACTCGGGAGGCTGAGACAGGAGGGTCACTGGAGCCCAGGAGTTTGAGATTGTAGTGAGCTATGATGACACCACTGCACTCTACCTGAGGTGACAGAGTGAGATGCTGTTTCAAAAAAAAAAACTCTCATTTTGGCATTCAGTTACTTAACAGTTGACCCACTATAATCTGTCCAAACTCCTTGTCTCATGTACTCCAACATAAACTCACTGTTCTGGACAGATCTTCTTGTCCCTGTTTTCATGATTTCATTCATGTTATTTCCTTCACCTGGAAATTTCCTTCTCTTTTTTATTTATTTATTTAGTTTTATTTTGAGACAGAGTTTCACTCTGTTGCCCAGGCTAGAGTGCCGTGGCATCAGTCTAGCTCACAGCAACCTCAAACTCCTGGTCTCAAGCAGTCCTTCTGCCTCAGCCTTCCAAGTAGCTGGGACTACAGGCATGTTCCACCATGCCTGACTAATTTTTTCTATGTATGTTTTTAGTCGGCCAATTAATTTCTTTCAATTTTTAGTAGAGACGGGGGTCTTGCTCTTGCTCAGGCTGGTTTCGAACTCCTGACCTTGAGTGATCTTCCTGCCTCGACCTCCCAGAGTGCTAGGATTACAAGCATGAGACACCACGCCCGGCTCAGATTTCCTTATCTCTTGACCAGTCCACCAAGTACACTTCCTTCATCCAATCCATAGTCATGCATTGCATTTAGTTGTCATTTCTCTTTATTTTTCTTTAATCTGGAGCCATTCTGCAGCTTTTCTTTGTCCTTCATAGTATTGTTATTTTTGAAGAGAACAGTCCAGCTTTATGTTTTATAAAATGTGCCTTAATTTGCATTTGTCTAATGTTTTCTCTTGATTAAATTCAAATACATAGTAAGCTTTTAACCAGTAATAGGGAGACAGCAATTAGACTTCCTTTCTAGCTTTTCTCTTTGCTGCTATTTGCATTACTTTGCTGTTCTGTGGCACCTTCTGCCAAAATTGAGAGAAGCTGGTCAGGTCAGCGCTTCTACCGCAACTCATTTAGCTGCCTATATTTAGTTTTAATTACCCCAAGATATTCCCAGTTGTCTGATATATTGATTCAGATTGACTTAAAAATATGTAAGTATCTAATACTACTTTTTGAACCAAAATTGGGATATTGATCAAAGCAAGAAAAGAATGGGCCGGGCGCGGTGGCTCAAGCCTGTAATCCTAGCTCTCTGGGAGGCCGAGGTGGGTGGATCATTTGAGCTCAGGAGTTCGAGACCAGCCTGAGCAAGAGCGAGACCCCATCTCTACTATAAATAGAAAGAAATTAATTGGCCAACTAATATATATAGAAAAAATTCGCCGGGCATGGTGGCGCATGCCTGTAGTCCTAGCTACTTGGGAGGCTGAGGCAGCAGGATTGCTTGAGCCCAGGAGTTTGAGGTTGCTGTGAGCTAGGCTGACGCCACGGCACTCACTCTAGCCTGGGCAATAAAGTGAGACTCTGTCTCAAAAAAAAAAAAAAAAAAAGAAAAGAATGCCTCTCATCTGGTAAAGTTAATGCCTGTTCCCCCTTTTCATATGTTAATAGGAGTTTTCAAAATTTCAGTTTAAGGATTCTTCTGGAATCAAGATTATTATTCAGAAATTCCAAAACTGCAAAAAAAAAATGAAAGAATTAAAAGCTAAGAAGTTTTATGTTGTACGGTATAGAAGGGTATTTGTTTCAGTCCTAATGTAAGATTCGATTATTTTTCATGAATATCTTGCTGTCTTTTACAGGGAGCTTATTAGATTTCCTTAAGGAAGGAGATGGAAAGTATTTGAAGCTTCCACAACTAGTCGATATGGCTGCTCAGGTATTTGTGTATATACATGTATCAATTTGAATTAAAAATATACATTAAAATGTAGAATAATCTTAGTGGAATATTCTAGCTTGTAAAGTGAACTGATGAAATTTTAGAACTGGAAGGAACATTAGAGATCATCCAGTGTGAGCTGCTAATGGTAAAACTATCGTGGTATCTGAAAACCAAAGGCATCTAAAATCCGTGTGACTTGTTAGCAGCAGAACCAGTACTAGAAATAGCTCTCTGACTCTCCATCTAGTGTTGTCCTGTATCATAAGGCCTTTTACAAAATATGGAAAACATGTGCTTCACAAATATAAAGTCTATATATATTTATTTTTAACAGATAAATTTTAAGAAAATTAAAATGGATGAATGCTGTTCCGAAGAAAATAGTAGTAATCTAAAGCATATGCTGAATTTTTTATTTAATATAGTCCAAAACAAGAGTTGTTATAAGATGGCAATATATAGTTAAAAATGGGACTTTTTAACTCTTCAACTTTTTGTTTAAAATATATAGTGAAAACTATTAAAAGTTCCTATCCACGTATGTGGTAGTTGTTCTAACAGCCTTTTATTGGCTTTGGTTGACATGCCGGTTCCAGAACTGTTACTTCCCAGTGAACATCCACATGTCCACAGATCTGTC
Source organism: Mirza zaza (assembly GCA_008750895.1). NCBI lineage: Eukaryota > Metazoa > Chordata > Mammalia > Primates > Cheirogaleidae > Mirza > Mirza zaza. The sequence continues at coordinate 10,285 of VSMD01103427.1, read as the reverse complement.
AATTTAGATGAACTTTATGCTGAGAAACTATACATACAATCATATACCAGGCCTGGTTTGTGCTCCTGAGTTCAAAGCTCTTAGACACTATGGTAGTGGGGGTTGGCAAACCATTTTTTTTTAAACAACCAGGTAAATGTTTTAGTCTTGGTAAGCCACATAAAACACTCATACCTTTTTTCATCTTTTTTTTTTTACAACCCTTTAAAAATGTGAACACCGTTTTTAGTTCTCAGGCTGCACAAAAACAGGTTGCAGGCCACATTTGGCCTGTAAGCTGTAGTTTGCCAACCTCTACCTTTTGGTTGATACCGTTATCACAAGGATATCTTACATTGCGTCTCACAACGGACCTTGATGGGCTATGTCTAGAGGCACTAAATAACGTGTGATTTACCTCTTCTGCCTTTGACACAAGAAGACATAAGGACGTTATGCTGTTAATGGTGACTCGTACTGTAGGGTTAAAAATCTTGGCCACCAGAATAGTGTCAGATTTTTGATATCTGGATTTAGCTTGCCTTTTTTACTATAATGTTTTCTATTTCACCTATTATTTCCTAGACTATGCCCTCTTACCATTATCTCCTTTTAAGATATATGGTTATAAGTGATCTGATTAAACATTAGCCAAAATTGTCTTCTCTCTGTTTCCCTTTGTATCATATGTTTTGTGGTTTTTTTCTCTAAGATTGCTGATGGTATGGCATATATTGAAAGAATGAACTATATTCACCGAGATCTTCGGGCTGCTAATATTCTTGTAGGAGAAAATCTTGTGTGCAAAATAGCAGATTTTGGTTTAGCAAGATTAATTGAAGACAATGAATACACAGCAAGACAAGGTAAAATTATTTTTACATAAATGCTGTGGTCCGTGCACAGTGGCCCATTCCTATAATCCCAGCACTTTGGAAGGCCAAGGAGGGATTATTGCTTGAGGCCAGAAGTTCAAGGGACAACATGGAAAGACCCCATCTCTAAATTAGCTAGGTGTGGTGGCACTCACATGTGCTCCTAGCTACTTGGGAGGCTGAGGCAGGAGGATGATTTAAGCCCAGGAGTTCAAGGTTACAGTGAGCTGTGATCCTGTCGCTGCATTCCAACCTGGACGACAGAGCAAGACTCTGTCTTTAAAAAAAAAAAATTGCTTGTAACCTAATGTTCTGTATTTTTCTTACTTAATCTTCTTTTGAACATACAGGGCTTTATAAAATAAGAGTAGTTCTAAGTACCCTTAGAAGAGTCATAGAAACATTGATTTTATTCATAGAATTATATACAGTAAATACCACTATGACTTTCTGATAGTTATTTCCTCCAAGGAAGACTTGACTGGTATTCTTTGCATTATAAATATAGCAACTTGTAGATAGTCTCTTTACACTCTCGTGGCATGCCAATAAACGTGTTTTAATTCTTTTCATAACAAATTTTATGAACTGTTGCCTTAGACCAGAGGTTCTTAATCAGGGATGATGTTTATACAAATAGATTTCTTAATTAATTTAAGCAATATGGTCAATATTGTTTTAGGTGCAAAATTTCCAATCAAATGGACAGCTCCTGAGGCGGCGCTGTATGGTCGATTTACAATAAAGTCTGATGTGTGGTCATTTGGAATTCTGCAAACAGAACTGGTGACAAAGGGCAGAGTGCCATATCCAGGTAAGCTTACATTTTACTAGGTCTTGGTTATCCCAGCAGTGACTGTATCAGGAGTTTATTAGGAGCAGAAATATAAGGGGCAGAAAAGGGCCATCTCCCTGCCCCTTTACTTTGGCATTGAGTGGACAGCAGCCAATGAGCCACGGTCCTTGACAGGGTGGGCACAGAGGTGTGCCCTGCATTCACCTCAGCTTTCTCCCATGAGACATTTCCTGAGGGGCGTTTTATCTGTACTATTCTCTAAGATAATAAGCATATCTTAAATATCCTGGGTCATTTCTGCCACCCCTTCCCCCCCACCAAAGTAATCCTGGGTCATCTCTACTCCCCCAAAAGTAATTTCTAGTAGTGTGACTGGTGTATTTTTCTAAATATATATTTGCCGTGTTTTATCAATAGACTGTTTTGAGATCTTTTTCTTATTTCTCATAACAAACCATACTTCTAAATCATTACTTTAAGAATTGTATCTGTCATTAATAAAGAAGAAAAATAATGTTTCCTTCTCAACAATAAGATTATATAGCTTCTTGGGGGAAGCGGATATTTTAGCTCACTTGAAATTCAGCTATTAAATATTCTTTTAGTCTGTTACTTCTCAGACTTTTCTACTGAAGTTTCCTAATAGTTGAAGAGAATGAAAACCTATAAAATCCAATATTTGGGAAAAACTGTTATGGTAATCTTACAGTTTTTGCATATTATCTAGCATGTTCCTCCTCCCCAATACCTCCAACTGTAGATCTAGTGCCATCAGATTTTATCATCCACTTTCCTTTGTTGCCGTTTTTTGCTGATACTCATATTTAAGTTCTTCATACCTAATAATGACTCACCTTTGCCCTCTTTAATAAGACTATACTCCTGTCTTAATTCATGGTCATCTTAATACACATATCCATGATTTTTCCATTACCCTGGTCACTTGTTTGAACTTTTCTCCTCCATGATCTTGTCTTCTACTCTACCTCTGCCAGTCTTCTCATGTTCATATCTTAAACTGTAACATTATCAATAACTGCAGTCCTCTCTTAATCTCAGCTCCTTCTATCCACTTTCTAATCACCACCTCCTATCTTCCCAGCTAACTCTCTCTACCCCAACCCTAGCAATTTCTTGACACTACCAGGATCTTTAATCCATTGATTCTGCCACCTTTTCCTGCCTCTCACCCCCTTCATGAAACCACTTTAATCCTTACATTCCATGGTTAAGCAGTATAATTATTCCCTTGCATTTACATTTGCCCTTTGCCCTTCCCTCATTTCATCACTATTGCTTAGCAAAATCACTGCACTAGATAAATCCAGCTCTACCTACTCATACCTGCAAACATGACTGGAGGAAAAAAAAAACAGCCATGCTAAGTAATTTCACTTTAAGTCTATGGACATGAGGAACTTCCAGTCTTGGCTACAACTAATATCCAACTTATCATCCCACTGCAAACTGCTACAAAAGTTAGAATGTGAAAAGAACTGGTGGTTTTTTTTTTGTTTTTTTTTTTGAGACAGTCTAACTTTGTTGCCCAGGCTAGAGTGAGTGCCGTGGCATCACTCAGCCTAGCTCACGGCAACCTCAAACTCCTGGGCTCAAGCAATCCTGCTGCCTCAGCCTCCCGAATAGCTGGGACTACAGGCATGCGCCACCATGCCCAGCTAATTTTTTCTATATATATTAGTTGACCAATTAATTTCTTTCTATTTATAGTAGAGACGGGTCTCGCTCTTGCTCAGGCTGGCTTCAAACTCCTGACCTTGAGCAATCCACCCACCTCAGCCTCCCAGAGTGCTAGGATTACAGGCATGAGCCACCATGCCCGGCTGAAAAGAACTGTTTTGACATTGCACAGCAACTGATGAAGGCCATAATCCTTAAAACAGGAAAGCATATGAGCTAAGCCCTAAATTTATATAAGCTGCCTCCCTGAAAGAATGTTTTTCTAAATGGGTATATGGCAAACAAGCCCATACAGCATCATTCTTGGTGAGCAAAACAGAGATCCAAATGCTCGGATCTGGAGGGCAGGGTCCCAGAGAGGAAGGAGCCACAGGGAAAGAACTCTAAAATTCTGCTTAAAAATTCCTCTCAGCACCTTGGGAGGTTGAGGTGGGAGGATTGTTTGAGGCCAGGAGTTTAAGACCAGCCTGAGCAAGAGTGAGATCCCGTCTCTACTAAAAATAGAAAAATTAGCTGAGCGTGGTGGTGCAAGCCTATAGTCCCAGCTACTTGGGCGGCTGAGGCAGGAGGATCTGTTGAGCCCAGGAGTTTGAGGTTGCAGTGGGCTATGGTGAGGCCACTGCATTCTAGCCCAGGCACCCTGTCTTAAAAAAAAAATCCCTCACGTCCTTGGTCAACTCCTAATCTTCATATTTGAAGGAAGCAGCTCTGGGAGACCTAACAGGAAATAGCCACTGGAAGGCTGGGGAGTTGAGCATAGTTCAGAGGCTACAGTGTGCTGGGGAGTTCTGGCTCACCTGAAGTGAATAGAGGGGAATGCTCTGTACAATAAAAATATCTTACTGAATTAAAAATGTTTATAAAAATAGATTCTATGACAATAACACAAAAATACAGAGGGGATAAAGGAGTAACAGATAAACTGTTCCATGTTTTTTTTGTTTAGAAAGTGTAAAAGTACTTATTTAAAGTATAAGCCAAAGACATATATTGTAATCTCAATGATGACCACTAAAATAGTAATAGAAGATGGTAACATAAAAAGCTAATAGAAAAAATGGAATGATGAAGGATTCTGGCTTAATCACAATAAAAAGCAAGAGAAGGAAAAATAGATGAGACAAATAGCTTATTTATATAATAGTTTATATAATAGTTATTTATATTTTCCATCGTTGGTGAAATGTACTTGATTTCAAATTGGTAGAGTTTAACCCAAGTACATCTATAATTATATGTAAGTGCACTACACATTTCAGTTAAAAGATGGATTAGACTGGATCTTAAATATATATAAATACTACAAGAGACACACTTTGTGTAAGGTATTCAAAATATTGAAATTAAAAGGATGGAAAAAGATACTCTGTAAATGCTAACTGCAAGAAAGCCCGTGTAACAGATTTTAAAGCATGAAATATCACTAGAGACAAAAAGGCATATTTCATAAGGATAAAAGGGTCAGTTCAACAGGGAAACATAAAAATTCAAAATGAGTATGCAACTAACATAGTTTCAAAATACATAAAAATATAATTGGGTTATTCTAGTTAAGTGTTCAGATAAGAATAAAAATTTGTACATTGACAGTCTTTACAGAAGAAAAAGATTATATAAGCATCATTGTCTTTCTTTGATAATTTGAAGAGGATTCAGAAAAGCTTTTCCCACAGCAGGCTGTCCATTTCAAAGCAACAGCTTCTGTTTACTAATCTTATTTGGGGGCAATAATAAACCTTGGCAAATGCAGGCAAGTATGAAATATTTAAAATTATTGACAGAGTGAGTGCTATAATAAGTACCATTGAATTTTAGATATTGACAATCTTATAATCTTTCAAGTCTCCTTTTTTTGCTTTTATAACTGAGAAGTGGTAGGGACAGACCTGATTCCCACTGTGCTCAGGTAGTTGTATCTTATTTGGAAGCTCAGAAGTTCCCGTATAGGACACACTTTTCTTCCTGAATAGAGGATATTTTCATTAGATGCCATTTTTGCCATCTATTGCTTTCATAACTGTTGGCATAAAGTAATTTAATAGTTCTGGTTATCAGATAATTATGAAGGATCAAGTTTTGAATGAAAGTTATTGGTGATTAGAAGTTATTTTTGTAGGTTCAGATACATTTCAATTGATCTTAACAGTCAATTAAAATAATAAAGCATAAAATAAAAGGCATTAAAGTGGAGAAAAGAGTTCTTCAATTATAGTAAACTCTTATTGAATACTAATTCCCTTGTTCCTTTTCTGCTTCTTCCTAACACCTTCTGGTTATATTTCCGTGGTTATATTTCCATGGTTGGCAAAATGTACTGGATTTCATTTATGAAGGTGATACTACCTACTTAGATGAAAAGCTCAAAGTGTAATACTCATACAGTATTTTTTAATAGTAAAAAATGTAGGCCAGGCGTGGTGGCTCACACCTGTAATCCTAGCCCTCTGGGAGGCCAAGGCAGGAGGATCACTTGAAGTCAGGAGTTTGAGACCAGCCTGAACAAGAATGAGACCCCCATCTCTACCAAACATAGAAAAAAATTGAGCTACTCAGGAGGCTGAGGCAGGAGGATTGCTTGAGCCCAGGAACTGAGGTTGCAGTAAACTATGATAATGCCACTGCACACTAGCCTGGGTGACAGAGCCAGACTCTGCCTCAAGGGGGGAAAAAAATTAGATATGTGGAAACACAGATTAGCATTTTCTAAGCTCTTCTTGATATACTCTGAAATTTAGAATTTATTTACTTTCTCTGTTGAAAGAATCATTTCATTTCACTAAACTTAATATACCTTGAATCAGTTAGTATAGGAGATTTGTTTTGTTTTGCTAGCAGTGGTAGGATTGTTTCTATGTTTGTAATGTTTGACTCTTGTGTGGGTGGGAGTGGTAGGATTGTTTCTATGTTTGTAATGTTTGACTCTTGTGTGGGTAGGTATGGTAAACCGCGAAGTGCTGGAGCAGGTGGAACGAGGATACAGGATGCCCTGCCCTCAGGGCTGTCCAGAATCCCTCCATGACTTGATGAATCAGTGTTGGAAGAAGGACCCTGATGAAAGACCGACATTTGAATATATTCAGTCCTTCTTAGAAGACTACTTCACTGCTACAGAGCCACAGTACCAGCCAGGAGAAAATTTATAATCCAAGTAGCCTATTTTATATGCAGAAATCTGCCAAAATGTAAAGAACTTGTGTAGAGTTTCTCACTTATGTACAGGAATCAAAAGAAGAAAATCTTCTTTACTCTGCATGTTTTTAATGGTAAACTGGAATACCAGAAATGGTTGCACAAAACCACTTTTCCCCCCAAGTGTTAAACTGTAGAGTACCAATGATGAATTTTCCAACTTATTTCAGGGTCCAAAGAACATAGAACTAAGATACTGATGACAGTGGGGGTGATGGCATGGTAATGAAGAGCAGCAAGGCTACTGCTTAAAAATCATTTCCTTTCTTTTATTCCCCAAACTCAGAATTGTTAAGAGAAAATTATTTATTGTTATAGACAAAACTTGGGAGATAAAAAGTTATACCATAATAAAATCTAAAATTAAGGAACGTCATGGGACCAAATAATTCCATTCCAGTTTTTAAAAATGTCTTGCATTTGTTATTTTCAAAAGTTTTTCCTAAGTTAAACAGTCAGTATGCAATCTTAATAACTATGCCTCCTCTTGCATGGAAATGGGCCAGGTTTTTCCGAAACATAAAAGAAAAATAAACAGCATCTAAAACTCAGTTAAATGTTAGACCACAACAGTGGAATTTGAAAGTATAATGCACTATGTTATCACTCATATTCATGGAACTGGAAAGGAGAATAAGAAAATTTTCAGTTCAGTCATTTTCTGAAGAGTTCAATTTAGAATAATGAAGGTAACTAGAAAGTGAGTTAATCTTTTATAAGGTTGCATTGATTTCTTTTTAAAGGCAGTATATAATTGAAATTGAACTATCCAATCCAAGGGGAAATCTTTTAATCTTTCAAGAGCATGAGAAGTAAGACCCAGCTTTTAATTAAATAGTCCTTTTTTAAAAAAAAAATAGACTTGGTACTGTGAGATGTTGCTACTATGTTTTTATGGTGATGGGTGCCACAAATAGAAACTATCACAAGATACAGGGACTTAAATGCACTTTTGATTGTATTGAATATAGACAGAGAGGAAAATGTATTTAAAAGAAATATGAGAAAAGAAAATGTGAAAGTTTTACAGGTAGAGGGATGGAATGTAATGTTTAATGTTGATGCCATGGAATGACAAAATGGCTTTGCTGGCTCCTCACTTAGCTATTTTCTGAGACTTTAAGAGTTATAAGGTAGAACTATAAAACTAATTTTTCTTAACATCCACACTAAATGAGTATCATGGCCTCCAAATAGTGAAGTTAAAGCAAACTTCACACTAATTCCAGTGAGACACAGTTTTATGTAAAACATTTTTAGAACTCCAGTTTCCAAATCCATGTTTGAATCTACAATCACTTTTTAAATATACTTGTGATCATTTTTTCCCTTTTAGGATATAGTTTATTTGGGGAGGAAAACTTATTCTGAATAGTAACAGTAGTGAAAAAGGGAACAATTTTTGCCCATTTCAAGTGCAAAAGTGAAACATACAAAATAAGAATGATTTTTATGACTAAATCAGAAAGAAATTCCAAAATATGAATTTGGATAGCAGTATTCTGCTTTAAGTGTCTAAGGAATGGAAGAAGTGAACTGATATATAAAAGTCTGGTATTTGTGTTTTAAAAATATTCCTTTATAGTCCACACTTTAAATAAAGCATTATATCAGGTTCTTATATTTTCAGGGTATCATTTTTAACTACCGTCACTTACCTGATTTAATGGATTAACTTTAAAATTCTGTGCCATGGTATATGTGTTCAAATTCAAACTATTTTAAAATGTGACAAATGAACATCATGCAAGTTGGCAATGGTTCTGGTACTAAAAATTGTGGTTGTTTTTTCTGTTTACGTAACCTGCTTAGTATTGAATTCCTCTACCAAGAGGGTCTTCCTAAGAAGAATGTCATCGTAATTTACCCTTAACATCTACAATTATTGTGACATGAGATTTTTAAGGCTTTATGTAAACTATGATATTATAATTTTTCTAAGCATTTTTAAAAAGGTAACAAAATTACGTACTAATTATGATCAGAAAAATAAGCCAGGAAAAGTTGATGGTGTTCTTTGGGTTTTAACTGAATGGAGCAGTTCTTTATAATAACAATTGTATAGTAAGGATAAAACACTAACTTAATGTGTATTCATTTTAAGTTGTTATGTATTTTTAAATTGCCAAGAAAAATAAACAACTTTGTACATTTGAAGATTTCATCTAACAGCTTTTTGTCTTTGGTGTCTTAATGTGGAACTTAACCTTTACCAAAAAAGGAAGTTATCAAGAACAGCCTAGCATACTTTTTTAAATGAATAATGGTAGCATAAAACTTAATATTTTTATAAAGTATTATAATATTTTGTGGATAATTGAAATAAAAATTCTCATTGAATGCACCTATTTATCTTTTTAGTTGCTATTCATATTTTCTCATTAGTTTTTAAAAATTTGGTATATTCTGAATTTATTCTACCATTGAAAAAAATGTTCAGTTACTTGTAACTCCTGAGCAGAGTTAAATCAATTCTTTATTAAATTCAGAACATAATTGAACTCATTCTATGTAGTTAATCTTCCATGTCAGGTAAGTAACATTATTTTTACAAGTATTTTCTTTCTTCTTTTTAAATTATACCAGCAAGCACAGTTAATAGAGAAACCTAAGTGAGTTGAGTGAAGCTATTTATAGAGAATCTATGTGAAGGTTATAAAATAGAATGACCACTTTTGACCTTAAAGGAGTTAATTTTGTAAAAATGAAAAATGTGTGAGCCTATTTCCGTGTTACAATTCTTTTATTATATGTATTATGAAAACAAATTGCTACTAAATTTGAATGGCCAGTCAAAAACATTTGTTATTTTCAATAAGGTAATAGTGTGAATTACCTTTTACTATTTTACTGTCTAAAATTGTTAATAACTTTTCCCTGAATTTCCAAAAAGTAACATTAATCAATGCAAATACTTCATTTAATAAACATTTACTGAGTATTTTTGTAGTGTAGTAATACTTGCTCAATTTAAGAATGTTTTCTAGTTTGCTGTTTGCCCTTAACTTCACATGTAATTTTTTTTTTTTTTTTTTTTTTTGAGACAGAGTCTTGGTGCCCAGGGTAGAGTGCAGTGGTATCATCATAGCTCACTGTAACCTCAAACTCCTGGGCTCCAGTGATCCTTCTGCCCCAGCCTACCCAGTAGCTGGGACTATGGGCGGGTGCTACCACACCCGGCTGATTTTTCTACTTTTAGTAGAGATGAGCATCTTGCTCTTGCTCAGGCTGGTCTTGAACTCCTGGCCTCCTCAAATGCTAGAATTACAGGCATGAGCTACCGTACCCGGCCTTACATGTAATTATTGACATTTTAAGTTATTCACTTCTGTGTTGTCAAGTCTATTCATTCCTTTTTTTTTTTTTATTTCGGGATATTATGGGGGTACAGATTTTAAGGTTTCAATAAATGCCCTTTCCCCCCACTCCCCCCACAAGTCTGAATTTCCAGTATGACCATCCCTCAGATGGTGCACATCTCACTCAATATGTATGTATATACCCGCCCCCCTCCCCCCTGCCCAGTACCCTATTACTGTAGTACCTATGTGTCCACTTAGGTGCTGCTCAGTTAATACCAGTTTGCTGGTGAATATATGTGGTGCTTGTTTTTCCATTCTTGGGATACTTCACTTAGTAGTATGGGTTCCAGCTCTAACCAGGAAAATATAAGATGTGCTATATCACCGTTGTTTCTTAGAGCTGAATAGTACTCCATGGTATACATATACCACATTTTATTAATCCA
>VSMD01103425.1:0-79642 GCA_008750895.1 Mirza zaza | reverse complement strand
TCGTGCAGATACACTTTTACCATGTTGCAGCTGGTTTTTAAACATTGGAATTATTTATTCCTCATGGTATTTCTCAAGTTGGGATTAGCTGGTTCTCCGTGTAATTATATATCCCAAGCTTCAGCTTTTCTTGGGAAAGTATAATCACATATCAGTGAGAAAAGAAAAACGTGAGTCTGAATAGACAGTTTTCGGCAGGTACAACGTGATGGGAGCAACATGTCATCATCTCAGAAATCAGTCGTGAACACTTCCAAATGCAAGCCCCCTCATACTGGCTGCATGACCTAGGAAGTCGCTTAACCTTCTGAGCCTTGGTTTCCTCACTTCTTTTGGGACATTTATTAAGCACCCACCATGTTCTTGGTTCTATGATAACATCTGGGAACACAGCAGAATAAAATAAAAATACAGACACCACCCCCAAAAAGAGCTCACAGTGCAGAAACTGAGTGTTCAGGGGAGAGAAGGAAGCAAAGACCACTGTGGAAATGGAGAAGCAGGACCCCAAACCTGCAGCAGACTCAAGGAGAGGAGAAATACTGAAAAAAAAGCAACTGTGAGAAGTGAAGAGGCCGGACCAGTGTGTGAGAACGGGGACTTGGCTGGAGGAGGAGGCAGGAAAATGAAGGTGAATACTGCGGCCCCAGGCAAGGAGACATGAATGGGCTGGGGGTGGGTGCAGAGGGAGAAGGGCAGAGTGGCAGGAACAACGGGATGGGTGGGGACAGGGCGGGGTAGGCAGGGACCAGGGAGGTCCCATACCGCCATCTCAGTGTTGACCAGACTGTCCTCTAGTGGCTTGTTGGCCTGTCCTCCCACTGTTGGGAAGCCCTCTGAGGGCCCTCACTCATGTATGGAGCATGCAGCAGCACTGGTAGGCAGGAGTAGGGCAAGGCAGGCAGGTGCAGAGGAGCCACTTAGGGGCTCAGTTTGGGATAGGTCAACATCAGCAGGACTGTGGCTATCTACTTGGGGACAGCCTACAGGCTGCATGTGTGCATCTGTGAGTGTGCATAGGCGTGTGTGTGTGTGTGTGTGTGTTCGCGTGCTGTCACATATAGGTCAGAGCCTCTCTCTTCCCTCCCCCATGGTGACAAAGGGAGGGGATTGTGAAGAGGGCCATAACACAGTTGTAATAGGGACGGTGCTGCAGCTCTGGGAGTGGGCATCAGGACAAGCCCGTCACCATCTGAAGACCAAGTGAGGATGCAACAGTGTCCAGCAAAGGGCACAGGAGGGGCCGCCTTGTCAAATGCCCCCAACCTGCTTGGACAGCCCCCTCTGCCCTAACTAGCTATAACCACATTTGTTAAAAGTTGTTATCACTTTAAAAAAATTAACAACTAAGAGGAAGACACTAACTATCCAGGCTCATGTGAGATTCATGTGGAAAGTTTCAACAAGTCCCTGTGGCCAGGCCCACCCCCACCTGTTGAGAGCCATGTGCTGGGCAGGTGGCCTGGGCAGCTGCAGCTCCCACCACACCCGCAGGTGATTTGAGTGTTCAGCCAGCTTTACCCCCACTAAGTGAATGCTGTGTTGTGTCACTTGTAAAATGGAAGTAATAACACTCCCCTCCTGAATAAGATAAATGTTCAGCTCTGCTGAACAAACATTCATTGATGCCTACTGTGTGCCTGGTGGTGCTGGCACATGACAGGCCAAATGCCAGTGGTGAGTTAGAATCTGCACTGACCCAGACCTGGCTTGAGCCATCAGGCAAGGTGACCTTGGCCCCACTGCTCGGACCCTACGACCAGCACAAATTAATAGGTGTACCCTGAGCACTGATGGATAAAAGAATGAAGGTAGAATCCCACTGCCAGTTGACTGTGGGCCATGCGTGCAGCGGGGGGCCAGTCGGCAGGGATTCAGCAGCCTCATATTGAGTAAAAGAGTAAGACAGGTCAGGCATGGTGGCACACACCTGTAATCCCAGTGCTTTGGGAGGCCGAGGCAGGAGGATCGCTTGAGGCCAGGAGTTTGAGACCAACCTGGGCAATATGGTGAAACCCCATCTCTACAAAAAATAAAAAAAATTAGCTGGGCATAGTGGTGGCCCATGCCTATAGTCCCAGCTACTCAAGGAAGCTGAGGTGGGAGGATCACTTGAGGCCAGGATTTTGAGGTTACCATGAGCTATGGTGATACCACTGTACTCTAACGTGGGCAACAGAGCAAGACCTTGTCTCTAAGAAAACACATACACACACACACATGCACACAGTGATGACCATTTAACAAAGTCTGAGAGCTGACGAAGCTCGTGTAAGTAAGAGAACTATAGAGAAGACCCATCAGATGGCAGCTGCCAAGCGCAGGTATCGGACCCCGAGGTGCCAGTGGCAGCCATCCCGGCAGCACTCTGTTCCTTCTGCTGGTGGGCAGGGGTGTTCCTGTCACAGTGATTGGACGGGCTCTTTGTAAATATAAAATTTTTTATCAGAAAAAAGAACAAGTCAATGGTCTCATCTACTTCTGAAACACAACTATGTCTAAAACAAAACAGTTGCCAAGAAGACATTTCCCCAACTTTGGATACCAAGCAACTATCCCCGACGCCAATCTCCGAGCAAATGGACTGGCTGCAGAGAGAGACGGGCTGGGGAAGAATGACAGGGCTGGACAGGGAAGCTGCTCCATGGCCCAATGGCCAGAAGGCTGCTCCAGCGATGCCTGTTTGGGGGTGCACTGCCCTTAAGAAGGGTCTCAGTTGAGGAAGATTGAAGCAGGGGCTGAGGAAGGGCGCCGGAAACATTTTGCTTGGCTGGCGGCAGCTGCAGACAGCTGTGGCCCGAGATGCAGACAGGTCAGCCCCTGGGTCAGAGCTGCACGGCTGGGCGGCCACACTCATTCTCGATGTTCTCATCCTCCCTCCTCTGTGTGAAGAAAGACAGGAAGCTGTGGTCTGGCTGCTGCTGCACACCCGTCAGGGAGGAAGGGGACAGATATGAGAACTATCTGAGCTCATCCGGACTGGGAATCAAGACAAATTATTTTAAAAATAGACAACTAACAGTAAATGGGCAGAAAGGGGGAAGGCAGGTACCAGCCCTGCTCGCCCAGGCCCAAGAGGGAAGTTCGGGCTCACCAAGGTCATTCAAAGTCATTCTCTGCACCTGCTGTTCCCACTGCCCTGGAACACCCCACTCGCCCAGGAAGCCCTCTGTCACCAGCCCCTACTTCCTCCACCCCGGCTGGCTGCCCCTCACCCCCACGCCTCTCAGGGCCCTCCTGGAGTGCCTCAACCACGGGGCGGTGGGGGGGTGCTGGCTGTGCCCTTGGGAGTCCAGCTGACAACTGGCCAGACCCTGCCATGCTCCGGCTCCAGAGCCAGCCCCTCCCGCAGGGGCGCTTCTCACAAGGGGCCGGCGGAGGCAGGAAGACAAGCCCAAGCTCCGCTCTTCACCTCGCACACCTCGAGAGGCTGACGTGCCGTTGAAGTGGTGACAGGCAGGGTGTCACTTCGGGGTAGATGCTCAGCGAGCGCCAGGCCCCCCTGCTCCCCGGCCTCAGGCTCCCCCATCCTTGGGACCCGCCAGCTCCCTGCAAGGCCAGGCAAGGCAGTTGGTGGTGAGGGGCTGGCAACGGCGACGCTGACAGTGACTGCTGACTGCTCACCCACGTGAGGCTCGGTGCTTTGGGTTTATACTTACGTTTTCTTACCCATCTTCTCCACAACCCCATGAGACCACGCCACCCCGTGTCACAGATAAGGCACCTGAGGCTCAGCCAGGTCGGCTACCCAGCCAAGAGCATGCGGCGGTGAGCGTGGGCGCGGAGGCGTGCACCGGGAAAGGCCGGAGGACCTGCTTCTCCAGGTGTGGCCGGAGCCTTCCCGCCACCCTCTGAATGGGCCTCACCCAGCACCCGCCCTCCCCTCTGCAGGTGGGTAACAACACCTCCTGTGCTGCAATCTTGTCATCAGAAGGGATTTTAAGACCATCTGGCCGCTCTCAATCAACTCTGTACCTGCCCCGGGCCCAGCAAAAGTTCAAAGCTACTTCCTCCGACGGCCCCTCACGGCTTGGTAACTGCCCCAGTGCGCCCGCGTCACCACGCACAGTGGATGTTGGTGCAAACGCTGGGCGGCCAGTGGCCTCCTTGTCTCTCCACACCGGGGCAGAGGCCCCAGCGGGGTCCTGAATGCAGTGTCCCGAGAGGTTCTCGGGAAGAGCAAAGGGGGCTCCTAGTCACTCAGTCCCCAGATGGGGCTCAGGAACCCACAGGGCACCTGCAAGGCCAGACTGGAAAAGCCACCTCCCCAGCAGCCTTGAGCAGAAAAGAAACATTCCCGAGGCCAGGTGCAGTGACTCACACCTGGAATCCTAGCACTCTGGGAGGCTGAGGCAGGAGGATTGCTTAAGATCAGGAGTTCGAAACCAGCCTGAGCAAGAGTGAGACCCTGTCTCTATAAAAAATAGAAAAGTTAGAGAGCATGCTGGTGCATGCATATAGTCCCAGCTACTCAGGAGACTGAGGCAGGAGGATCGCTTAAACCCAGAAGTTGGAGGTTGCAGTGAGCTATAATGATGACATTGCACTCTAGCCAGGGCAACAGAGCAAGACTTTGTCTCAAAAAAAAAGAAGGAAACATTCCCGAGACGGGGGATTTATCCTCTGAGGGCTCATAAAGCCTCCTGCCTCGGGGGCTGCACTAGCCAGTTCTGGGCAGAGCACACTCCTTCCCAACAACCCAGGAGGATGGCCCTGCTGGCCACCCCACAGTGGAGGGTACAGCCCCTCAGAGGGGCCTGGCACTGGGAGGGCGAGGCTGGAGGCCGACCCTGGCACAACTCAGGTCAGAGTGCCACCTGAGCTCCCTGTCCCTGCTGTCCTTTTCCAAACCCAATGCCAGTCTGACCCCAGGGTGGGGGAGGGCGGAGGCCTAGAGGCCCAGTCACTCCCCAACACTGTCACTTCTCTCCCACCTGACCACAGAGGGAGCCACCAACACCCATGTCCAGGTATGTGGGGGGAGTATGAGGAGGAGAGAGAGAGAGAGAGAGAGAGCATCCATGGTGTTGGGGGAGTAAGAAGGAATGGCCCAGGTGAGTCCCAGGTGAGGACGGTCCCCTGGGACCTGGGTCACCCCCTGGTTCCCTGTTCACCCCTGACCCACTAAGATGGCCTTTCCAAGCACCTGGAGCCCTGCCAAAAACGCCACGTAGGTCTTCGCAGAGCACCAGGAAAAGGAAGGAGCCGCTCCTACTTCCCCGGCATCTAGGACTCTCCTGGGGCAGGGGAGGGGCCTCGGCTGGAGCAGAAGGCCAGGGTGGGTGCACAGGTGGGTGCGGCTCGCTGGGCGCAGATCAGGGACGTGACATCAGCCATAGATGAATTCAATCCAATTATCCGGAAAAGCCTGGTGGACACAGCAAGTTGAGGGCGGATTTGTTTAGAAACCACAAAGACTCTGGGCCCCCTGAACACAGCCCCAGTCCTGCCCCAGCTCCAGCAGGCAGTTTCTGTCCCAGGAGCTCCAGCCCCTCCCACCAGGAGCAGACGGGGATAAGTGGGGCAGCCTGCACCCCTGTGGCCGTGCCCTGGCGGGTGCTGACATCTAGCTGGGGTCCTTCTCCCCTCAGGTGGGGTGCTAAAGGTCAGGGGTCTCTCTGCTCCCCATTCCAGCCTCTCTCACTCCTCCCAAAGCCCCCAGGATACAGGGTCTCCAGAGGCAGCTGGCAGCTCTGGTGGCTCTCCTCCCAGACCCCAGTGGCTCGGCTTCCATGCCTGGCTGTCCCAGGGCCCCCAGCCCTGCACTCCTCTCCTGCCCACGTCACCCACTGGACCCACTGGTGGTTCCTGGGTTCTGCCTCGGACCTTGGCCCTGGCCTTGGGTGAGCACCGTCAACCCAGATTCTACCGACAGTAGAACCCGGAGTGTACATCCTACTTCCTGGGCAGCTCCTGCAGGCTGGGGCCAGCGTCCCACTCTGCTTTCCACTGTCCCCCACCCCAGCTCCAGACTGGCCTGTGGGCAGGCGGAGAATGAGGCCAGAGGCCAGAGCAGCCTCCCGCAATGATTCCTGAGCCCAGAGACATCTCCTCGCAGACCCCACCCTCTCCTGGGCTCAGCATCCTCAGCCCGGACCAATCTCCTTCCTCCAAACTGCAGAGGTCCCACTTGAGCACCCACAGCTGCCCCCTTGGCTGGCCAAAGCGGATACCCAGGTCAGCCCGGCCTCCTCCACTCGCTCACCAACGCAGCCAGCCAGCCTCAGCCTGCGTGTGCACCTGCTGGACACCAGTCACCACCTAGCCTTCCCTGTCCCCACCCCAGGATGGGCCTCAGTCCCTCAGGGCCCGACAGCTCTAAGTCTCCCTGTCAGCGCAGGGCCTGGGAGAAGCAGGCACCAAGGCGTTAAACAGGCAAGAAGTGTGTCAGTGAGACAATGAGGGAAGGAGCTGGGTGCCGGGAGACCCCGAAGAGCCTGTGCAGAGTAAAGAGTGTCCCCCAAATCCAAGTCTCCCCAGAGCTTCTGAATGCAACCTTATTTGGAAAAAAGTTCTTTGCAAATATCCTGGATTGGGGTGGCCCTGAATCCCATGACACCCACAGAGTCACACACAGGATGGCCAGGTGGAGACGGACGCAGAGACTGGGGAGATGCACAAGCCAAGGAACACTGGGGATGCTGCGACCAGCAGGTGGGGCCAGGAAGTGCCCCCGGCCTCAGAGTACGTGGCCCGTCCACACCTTGACTTTGCACCTGAACCCGTGGTGCACCCATTGCCGTGATGGGGACTCGGCACGTGGTCTGAGTGTTGTCTCAGTGAGTGGACGGACCAGTGAGTCCTGTGACTGTGTTGCTGTTGCATTGACCTCAGTTTATTCATTCAGCAGCTGCTGGGACCCCCTTAGGCCAGGACCTGCACCAGGCTCCGAGACACAAAGATGAACAGGGGGATGAGGCCTGGGATGGGGACCCAAGGTGCTAGACAGGTCCAGGTGAGGGCCCCCACCCAGCCAAGTGCAGGGTGCAGGTGAGGCTCCCACATCCTCTCTGCTTCTCTGTCCCCAAACACTCACACTCGAAACCCTGCCCTCCCAGAGCCCCAGAGCAAGCTCGAGGGGTGTGGGGGTCTGCTCTGCTCTCCTCCCTTCCCTTGGGGTCAGAGCACGCTGGGACCTGCTGCTGCCTTTGGCTCACTCTCCCATCCCTGCTTCGATGACACCAGCCCTCTTGCTCACAGTCACACACAACACTGCATCCCACCCTACAAATGTTCACCGGGCCCAGGGCTCTGCCTTGTTCTAGTCCTGTGCTGCCCCACACAGAAACCAGCCCACAGGGCGGGGTCCAAATGGAGCCTCACTATTGGTGCGAAATGTACAAGATTTCAAAGACTTAGCACAAAAGAACAGAAATACCTGTTGACTAGTTTGTACATTGATTACATGGTGACGTGATAATATCTTCAATATACTGAGTTAAACAAAATGTAATATTAAAATTAATTCACCCAGTTTCTTTGTACTTTTTTTTTTTTTTGAGACAGAGTCTCACTCTGTTGCCCAGGCTAGAGTGCTGTGGCGTCAGCCTAGCTCACAGCAACCTCAAACTCCTGGGCTCAAGTGATCCTCCTGCCTCAGCCTCCCGAGTAGCTGGTACTACAACTACAGCCATGCACCACTATGCCAGACTAATTTTTTCTATATATTTTTAGTTGTCCAGCTAATTTCTTTCTATTTTGATAGAGACAGGGTCTCAGTCTTGCTCAGGCTGGTCTCAAACTCCTGAGCTCAGACGATCCACCCCCCGCCCTCGGCCTCCCAGAGTGCTAGGATTATAGGCGTGAGCCACTGCGCCACCCGGCCTCTTTGTACTTTTTTAAATGTGGTTTCTAAAATTATATCTGTGGCTCAAATTCTATTTGTTTGGGGCAGCGTTAGTCCATTTTTAATGGGTCTCATGAGAAGGAAGTCTGGAAGACAAACTTATGAATGCAGCTCCCTAACATTAGTTGAGCACCTACTATGTGTCAGGGATGTGGAGACAGGTTGGCCAGGTTCTTGCACTCTGGGACCTCCCAGAGGGGTCAGGAAACCTGATCCAGGCCACACTCCAAGGCCTCAGAAGCAGCTCTTGGAGCAGCTCCCACATTCTTGTCCCCTAGCCTGCTGCTGCCTTGCTAAACGTGGGTGTTGCTCTTTCCTGCTCAGAGACACCTGGGTTCTGCCATGACTGACAGAAAGAAGCAGAGTTTGGAGCCAACCTGGCTCTGGGTGGGATCCTGCCTGGGTGACCCTCATGTGCCCCTGCATCCAAGTTAAGCAGGAGAGGAATAGCCAGTGAGGGTGACACACCTGTGTGGGGCTGGTAGCCACCTGAGTCAGGGCCCCAACTCCATCCCACCCTGCCCCAAACGCTGAAATGGGGCAGGATTTACAAAAGGGCGTCAATGGTTTTGTACTTACTATGGGGGGTTTCTTACAATCACTTTGGACCTATTCTTGTTAAACGCTTTTTAAAGAAATGTAAATGAACCACCCTTTCCCTTGAGATCAAATCTTTCTTTAGACTAAAAAAGTCGTTTATGTAAAAATACACTTTCCTTGAATCACTCCACCTGTCTGTTTAATCCCCAGACTGGTCAGAAAGGCTGTCCTTGTCACGTCACCACGCTGGCAGTAACTTGGTGACAGTCACTGAGTCCCGGGTTGAGTTTTCCCAAAAGCGTTTTTATTCTTACCCTGATTTCCACTACTTTATCCCACAAGCTAAGCACTTGCTCTCATGGCACCACATTCGGCAGTAAATGTTCCGAAACACTTGACAAATGTGCAAAACTTTGCAGAGTTTTTTTGTTTGTTTGTTTGTTGTTTTTGAGGCAGCGTCTTGCGCTGTCACCCCAGCTACAGTGCAGCGATGTCATCATAGCTCACAGCAACCTTGAACTCCTGGGCTCAAGGGATCCTCCTGCCTCAGCCTCCCAAGTAGCTGGGACTACAGGTGCACGGCACTGCACCCGGCTGATTTTTCTGTTTTTTGTAGAGACGAGGTCTCATTCTTGCTCAGACAGGTCTCAAACTCCTGACCTCAAGCGAACTAATCAAAGTTTTAGAGCCATCTCCATACTTTCTCTATTATTTAGTTCTCACCGCACTTCCCGAGATGAGAACCAACACCCCCGTTTGACACGACAGAGAACTGGGGCTCCCGCTGGTCAGTGTCTGCCAGGCCCCGGGTTAGGCAGTGTGGCCCAGACATGAGCACACTCTGACCCTGCAGGCCTGCAGCTGGGCTGGGCGGGCTGCCTGGAGCAGGCATCGTCTCCAAATCTCACAGGGGGTGTCCATGCACGAGGGTGAGGCTGAGTGGCTGCAGGCGAAGGCGTCGGGTGAGCCGGCCTGGCTTGTTCTGGGCCCTGCAAACAGCTGTCCTGCAGGGAATGACATGCTGACAGGGTGGGCTGGGACATGCAGAGAGGGCGGCAGAGTGACACGCAGACCCTGAGGCCCAGAGGGCAGGTGGACCCAACCCCAGGGGCAGTGAAGAGCCCGCAGGAGCCTCAGCAGAAGCACCACTGCTGAGCAGAGACGGGTCTGGCAGGTGTGTAGACGCAGGTGAGGCCCTGCCAGGTGTGGTCTTGGCCACCTCTGAGCCACCTATGCCCAGGGACAATTCCTGGTACACCGACACCTTCTCCACCCAGGCAGCCAGTTGAGGCTTCTCCAGCTGAGGGCTGACTCCTCGGCACAGCGCAGCCAGGGCAGCACACATGCCCAGGGCATCGGCCCCAGTGGCGGCCTTAACCAGTGAGGGGCAGCCACCCTGGAAGCACCCTGGGGGGCTTTGTAGGGTCCCGAGCCATGATCCCTATATCGGTTTCTGTCATTTGCAACCTAAGGAGACCTGCATGAGAAACCAGCTGCCACCTCCAGGCTGGGCCCAGCATGGGAAGGGGAGCTCCCCACAGGATCTACCTGCCAGGTATCCATCCTTCTGGGCCTCAGGAAGGTGCAAAGGGAGGAGCAGGTGGCACCAGTTGGAAGCCTGATCTAGCCCTGCCTACCCGAAGCCAAGGCTGGAGGGAGCCGCCAGCCAGCTTTGCTCCCAGCTGGCTTTCTTCCCACCTGCCACCCCCAGCCCTGACTCCCAAGCCCACCAGGAGCACGGATGGGGCCTGGCCTACTAATCCCAGGCTGGGAACACGTCCCAGGAAAACCACAGGGAAGAAGGAAGGAGAAGCCTCCAGCGTCAGAGAGTGGTCCCTCTCAGCTACTCCTCACAGCAACACTCAGGTGTGGGGGGACTGTCCCCATTTCTCAGATGAGAATGCTGAGGCCCAGGGAAGTGAAACAACTTGCCCTGACACGAAGCTCAGGCCTTCTGCTGCAGGCGAGGGCTTCACTGCGGCCCCGGGCAGCCTCTCGGCACAGAGAAGTATTTGCAGCCAGGGTCGCTTCGTACTTGTGAAAACCGGAAACCGTCCTGACGGTGGAGGGGAGTGAGCAAAGGCACTAGAACCCACCAGGGAATCTGGGGTAAGGGTGTGACCCCTGCCCCACCCAAAACCCTGTGCACTAAAAAGCTGCTAAGCCAAAGAGTGGGTCCAGAACCCAGTGTTCACGCTGATGACGGCCGTGCACAGGGACACCGACAGGTCATGGAAGCAACACGGCTGCATATGCTCCATCCCAGCGTCCCAGGGCACTGTCTCCATGTGCAGACCCTAGAAGCCCAGACCCCTCTGGCTCGAATCTCCCCAGAGATGACCCTGCCCTGCCTCACGCTTCCACTCATCTCCCCGTGCAAATGCACCCATGCTGAGTCCCATGCATGGGGACAGTGCTCACAATCATGGAAACCCCAGCAGGTGTGCAGATGCCCTGTGAGCTCACCTGACCCTACTAAGCCCCATGAAATAGGCAAGGCCGAGGTTACCCATCCTAGTTTGGGCCCCCCGGAAGCCCACCCCGAGACAGGATCCCAGTGTAAGTTGTTTATGTGGGAGGTCATCCCTGGGAGGACAGTGAAGGAGGACAGTGGGAAGGCACAGGAAGGGGAAAAGCCAACAGAGAGGGTGTCACGATACGGTGACCAACCACCTGCCTTGCCTGGACTGAAGGGTTTTCTGGTCCTGGGACTTTGGCTGCTGGAAGTGAGACGAGCCTAGACAAACCAGGACAGTTGGTCCCCCGAGCTCATACGCAGGGAGGTGGTGTAGAGCTGGCCAGAGCTGCCCCCGCACGTGCGGTCCTCCGGCCAGAGAAAGCCTCAGTCGGAGCCTTGAGGCCGGCACGAGAGGGGACGACACACGTCACGGGGACCTGGAAGATCAGTCGCTCCTGCTGCATCGCAGTTTCCGTCCGGCAGGCTGGGAGACAAGCTGTGAGAGGCCAGTCACTGAACTGGATTGGGCGCTAAAGCCCTCACCCTGACTCTATTCTGGGCCACCTACAAACTGCTTTGTTAGGATCATTTTGTAAATTCTATTTTGTTTTTATTTTCTCCCAATAATAGTCCAATAATAGTCTCTCCCATTTCTAAAATAACTGCAGTGAACAAGCACCTTCGTGGTGATGATATTTCCAAAACCACTCCATGAGAGGGGTTTGCTAGACACTTCCGTCCTCACTTTCCCTTCCTTCTCATTCACAGAACCCTTATATCATGGGGGATGGCAATGTGCCCAGTTAAAAATCTCTCAGCCTTCCTTGAAAATGGTAATGAGTGAAATGCCATTGCATGGGGCTTCTAGGAAAGTTCCTATTCACTACACTCTTCCTTCTCTCTCTCTCTTCTGCTCCTTGGAGTGGGATGTAATGGCTGGCTTTCCAGTAGCTATTTTGTACCATGAGGTGGGCAGGATGGCAGAAAGACAAAGGTACTAGGTTCTCTGGTGACCATGGACTGCTACACCAGTTGTGAACTGCATGGTTCCAGATTTTTTAATGTGAGAGAGAAACAAACTTTTACCTTGCTTAAGCCATTGTTATTTGAGGTTTTCTGTTATATATTGCCTAATCTAATCCTAATGGCTGCAGAAGGTATAATTCTTATCTCCATTTTATAAAATTTAACATTAAGCACCTTTTATGGGCCAGTTTCCATGTTGAGGTATTAACATATATGGTGAGATATTGTGATCTAATAAGAAATATATATATGTTTTTCTTTTTTTTTGAGACAGAGTCCCACTCTCTTGCCTGGGCTAGAGTGCCGAGGCTTCAGCCTAACTCACAGCAACCTCAATGGGCTCAAGCGATCCTCCTGCCTCAGCCTCCCAGCTAGCTGGCACTACAGGCACGTGCCACCGTGCCTAGCTAATTTTTTCTATTTTTAGTTATTTGGCTAATTTCTTTCCATTTATAGTAGAGACAGGATCTCACTCTTGCTCAGGCTGGTCTCGAACTCCTGAGCTTAAGCAATCCTCCTGCCTTGGCCTCCCAGAGTGCTAGGATTACAGGCGTGAGGTACCGCACCAGGCCAAGAAATATATTAAATATATTTGTTTTCTGCCCTTGGTTCCTGGTACAGAACTCCTAAAACCTTTAGAATCTCCAGGGTGAAGAGTGTTTTTCGTATGCTAATAAGATGACTGTAGGTGGGGCCTCTGGACAGCCTCAGGAGTGGAGGCTGGACCAGAGGAATGAGCCCTGACTGGAGGGCTGCCATGTTTAGCCCCACCACTTCTGATCTCCGGGGAGAGGAGAGGGGCAGAAAGTTGGGTTGATTACCTAGGGCCAGCAATATGACCAACCATGCCCACGTACTGAAGGCTTTATTTTTTTTTGTTTTTGAGACAGAGTCTCACTCTGTCACCCAGGCTAGAGTGCTGTGGCTTCAGCCTAACTCACAGCAACCCCAAACTCCTGGGCTCAAGCGATCCTCCTGCCTCAGCCTCCTGAGTAGCTGGGACAACAGGCACGTACCACCGTGCCTGGCAAATTTTTTCTATTTTTAGTTATTTGGCTGATTTCTTTCCATTTATAGTAGAGACAGGGTCTCGCTCTTGCCCAGGCTGGTCTCAAACTCCTGAGCTTAAGCAATCCTCCCGCCTCAGCCTCCCAGAGTGCTAGGATTACAGGTGTGAGCCACCGTGCCCGGCCGGGAAGCCTTCTTAAACACCTAAAAGGATGGGGTTCCGAAGGCTTCTGGAAGCTGAACACGGGGCACGTCCTGGAGGGTGGTGGGCCTAGCGGGAGCGTGGGAGTTCCACGCCCTGCCCCATGCCTTGCCCCGCGTATCCCTTTTATCTGGCTGTTTGCCTGTACCCTTCATAACACACGGGTAGATGTGTTTCCCCGGGTTCTGTGAGCTGCTCTGGCAAACGGACTGCACCTGAGGAGGGGTCATGGGATCCCTGACTTACAGCCAGTCGGTCAGAAGCACAGGCCACAACCCGGGGCCTGCGACTGGCGTCTGAAGTGGGGGCAGCCTTGTGGGACTGAGCCTCCACCTGTGGGGTCCAACACTACCTCCAGGTAGACAGCGCCAGAGCGGAATTGGATCAGAGGACACGCGGGGGTGTCTGCTGGAGAGAACAATTGCTTGTGGGTAGGGACAATGGCCACACGTGTCTTGGTGCAGTGTTCTGTGTTGAGTAGTGAGTGATGTGTGTGAGAATAGGAAAACAGTCTGACTTTTTCTTTCGGACACGATCTTGTTAATTCTCCCGGCTGCTCTGCGAGGCGAGTATCATCGCCCCATTTCACAGAGGAGGAGGCTGAGGTCGCAGGAATGAAAGGGCCCACCTAAGCAGTGGCCAGGCCAGAACTGCAGCTCTCCTGACTCTGGCGTCTTTCCTGCCCCGGCCCAGCCGCCCCGAAGGAGTGCACGTTTTAGAGGAAGAAATGCAGGCTTTCGGGCTTTCGAAACAGGACAGCGAAGAAACAATCGAGGAGTAGGTGGAGCTTTCTGACTCCCCTAAAGCACAGTGGGAGAGCTTGTCTGTTCTCAGGTCAACCAAGCATCTGTTCAGGAGTCCTTTAAACTCTCTGGGACTCAGTTTCCTCATATGCAAAGTGGCTGGGGTGGGAGTGGGGCTAGAGTCGGCCATTGAGACCTCTCCTGGCTCCCCTCTGGGGTTCTAGGTGTCCTCTAACCTGTTTTGTCTGTTTTAAAAACAATCCAACTAAAAAGTGAGCAAAGGATATAAATAGACATTTCCCAAAAGAAGGCATGGCCAACAGGTAGGTGAAAAAATGCTCAATATCACTAATCATCAGAGAAATAAAACCCAAACCACAATGAGATATCATCTCACCCCAGTCAGAATGGCTATTATAGAAAAGACAAAAATAACAGATGCAGGAGAGGGTGCGGAGACAAGGGAACTCTTACACGCCATTGGTGGGCATGTAAATTAGTGCGGCATTATGGAAAATGGTATGGAGATTTCTCCAAAAACTAAAAATAGAGCCGCCATATGATCCAGCAATCCCACTGCTGGGTACCTACTCAAGGAAAAAGAAATCGGCACATCACAGGGACATCTGCACTCCATGCTCACTGCAACACCGTTCACAGTAAGAAAGATACAGACCCAACCTGAGTGCCCATCAGCAGGTGGATGGGTAAAGAAAATGTGGCATATATACACAATGAAATAGTATTCACCCATAAAATAGAATGAAATCCTGTCATTTGCAGTAAAGTGGATGGAACTGGGGGTCATTATGTTAAGTGAAACAAGCCAGGCACAGAAAGACAAATGTCACCTGCGCTCACTCATTCGTGGGAGCTAAAAAGTGGATCTCATGGGGGTGGAGAGTAGAATGACAGTTACAAGCCTGGGGAAGGGTGTGGGGAGGGGTGCAGAGAGGTTGGTTTATGGGTACAAACATAGAGTTAGACAGAAGGAATAAGTTCTGTTTGCTAGCAGAGCAGGGTGACTATAGTTAACAATATATTATTAAGATATCTCAAAATAGCTAGCAGAGAGAACTGGAAATGTCCTCAACACACAAAAGTGGGAAATGCTCGTGGTGGTGCTATCCTAAATGCCCTGGCTTGATCACTACACAACCTATATGTGTAGCAAAATATCACATGCACCCCGTAAATATGTATGAATATCATGCATGATTTTTTAAAAACCCTTTCCTTCTCACAAGGGGGGGACAACCCCAGAAGAGCCCCCTGCACCCCTGCCCAGGCTGGGAGGAAAACGTTTCTGTAGTTTGAGAACCTTCTGGATCAGGCAGGAGTCCCGTGGAAGCGAAAGAGGAAGCGCCCTTCTGTTTACAACCCTCTGGCGACGTCACACTTCCTTGCTTTGTGCAGAACCTGTCCAGTGTGTGGCCCGCCCGGTCCCCGGGGAGCGCTCGCTGGTACAGCACAAAGCGGCCCCTCGCCAGCGGCCCCGGTCACAGGAGACGCTCATGTGGGGCCCATGGTGCTTTCAAAGGGTTTCTTTTCTCTTTGCAGCAGTCCGGCTGCCCCGATGGCTCCTAACCTGCCCATCCCACGGGTGTCCTTGGTGCAGTTGGAGGGGGCAGGGCTGGAGGGCTCTGCAGCCGGTCTGGGAGTCCTCCAGGGGCCACAGGAATCCCGGAAGGCACAGCTTCTAGCGAGAGCTCCGGGTTTTGAGAATTTGTTTTTTAAACAATGGAATTCTTTGTTTCAAGCAAAATCTTAGGCAAATCCGAGTGGAGCTGGGGTGGGGGGGTGGGAGCACAGCCCTCCCCTCCCCGCTCCTCCTGGGACCCACAGAGGAGCCCAGGGCCCCAGGAACACAGTTCTCCCTGGTCTGGACCACGTGCGGCCTCCCTCACGTCTCTCCTGACACAGTCGGTGACAGTAAGAAGGGTCGTAGCAATGGCAGGTTATTCAGCTGTTCTGGGCCACATTACGTACTACATGCCCATCCTGTGGTTTGCTCTGTCCCTGGTGCCTAGGACACAGACTGACCATGTCACCCACCCCTCTGGCCCCTGCCCTTACCTGGAACCCACCTTGTGGGGATTCATGGAACTCAGCAACATGGTGTACACAGCACAGAAGGTGCTCAAAAAAGACAGGTCAGAGAAAGTTCTTAGGACACAGTAGATGCCTAATAACTAAACAAGAGTTCTGTCTCCCTTGGGAGTCGGGACATCTGAGTCCTGGGCTGGCTCTGTCTGCAACTAATCACGACCTCTCCAGGGCCTCGGTTTCCCCACTGGTGCTCTGGGGACGGTCCTGGCACTGACGCTGGACTCCGTAGCCAGACACAGGGCTTGGTGAGTGCTGCAGCAGCCTGACCCCAGGCTGCTGGGGTCAGGCTGCCCACCGTGTGACCGCGGGCAGGGCACTTCCCTCCCGGCCCCAGGTTCCTCCTTGGTCTGGGGAGGATGGGATCATGTGAACCGACACCAGCTGCTCTGGGACCACCCTGCACCCTGGCTCTGGCCGCAGCCTGGGTCAAGGGCCTCTAGAGAGCCCCAGGCTGTGCTGCAGGCAGGTCTGCTAGAAGGCCCAAGGCCAGGCCACGATGGCCAGGGGAACACTAGGCAGAAAGAGGACTGAGGGGACATGGGACAGGGCCATGATGGTCTCTTACAGGCCTGACACCCGGCAGTAGAGACCCTCCAAGAGGTTTGGGGCTTTTTCTTCATTTCCAATGTGCTCATGGTTCTCTAAACGAGCGATTCTCAAGTGCAGGAAATTCTGTCCCTCGGGGACATTTGGCAATTTCTGGAAACACTTTAGTTTGTCACAGCTGGGGGAGCAGGTGCCACTGGTATGGAGTGGGTGGAGGCCAGGGACACTGCTCAACACCCCACAGTGCACAGGGTGGGCCCCATGGCAGAGAAAGCCAGTCCAAACTGCCGGCAGAGCCAATGCTGGGAAACCCTGGCCTACATGAAATCCTGCCAACTCGCCAAATCCCTGCTCCAATTCCACCTCCTCCAGGAAGCTCTCCTTGGTTTGCCGTCTGTCATCAATTACTTCGTTGGCTTTTAATTGGGTTTTCTGATGTTGTGGTAGTTACAGCAACAACTCTCTCCCACTAGGGGAGCAGCATCCACCATTTCACAAATCAGTCTTCTATTTGTACACTTTGATATGATAAACTAAAACACAGGCACAGAGAAATACACAAAACACATGTCCATCCTAGTGAATTTTCCTAAAGTGAACCTCTTTTAACCACCCTCCAGGTCAAGAAAAGACCTTTGGGTTTTGTTTGTTTGTTTGTTTGTTTGTTTTTGAGACAGAGTCTTGCTCTGCAGGCCGGGCTAGTGCGCCATGGCATCATCATAGCTCACTACAACCTCAAATTCCCAGGCTCAAGTGATCCTCCTGCCTCAGCCTCCTGAGTAGCTGGAACTACAGGCGCACACCACCATGCCCGGCTAATTTTTTCTATTTTTAGTAGAGACCGGGTCTTGCTCTTGGCTCAGGTTGGCTTCAAACTCCTGAGCTCAAACAATCCACCCGCCTTGGCCTCCCAGAGTGCTGGGGATTACAGGAGAGAGCCACCTCGCCCTGCCGAAAGAGAACTTCGTTGCCCCTGGGGTCCTGTGCACCACCTCTCAACCACAGCCCTGCCTGCCCTTATGTAAACTCTGTCTTAACTTCTACAAAAATAGCCTCGCTGTGGGTTTTGTTTTACAGTTTTATCACCCAACCATCCTTCTCTAGATAACACAGTTTAATCTCGTCCTTCCAAACATGTCTGACGTGTCTATGTCTGTTTTAACATACAGGCTGCTTCTCTAGCCCCCTGTTTCCCTGAGGCTGTGCTACTTTACACTTGTCACGCGGGTTAACCTGCTCCTGTCCTCTGCGCTCCCTGCACACCGGCAGCTGGACCCAGAAGCTCCATCAGGCTCATCTCTGATCCCGTTGGTGAGTCCAGAGGGGACCTTGGTTCCCCCGCAGGGCACGGGAGTGTCCTCCGGTCTCTCTCCCGGTGATGTCAGTCGTCACTGGCACGCAGGGCCCAGGCCCATTAATTCATCAGGGTTGCAAAACGATAAAACTCTGATTGTAATGTTTCTTTTTATTCTTTGGCATCTTCTGCAAAGAGAGGCTTCCTCTCTCCTGCTGCTCGTTGCCCAGTGGTGCGGCTCCTGTAAGAAGTTGGGTTGAAGCACCTGCGTGTTCTCTTCCTCACTGGTTTGGGGACTAGGAATTAGTTCCCTCTCGTCCTCCACAGTCGAACAATCAAGGAGTTTTTTTGTTTAATACCACTACAAACACAGGGATTTAAACATATTTGAAAATTCCAATCAATTGCAAAGTCTATCATTTTTCAAGCTCAAATTGCCCCATCTTTGGGCAAGGATCCTTCTTCAAGTTGGTTCCAGAGCTCTTCGAGGGGATCCTGGAGTCTCTGACACTTTCTTGCTGTCTGACCTGCCAACATGCTCTGAGCTCATCCTGTATATTTCCTGCCGTGGGCCTGGAATGGGCCATTTCTCCAAAAAGCCCTGGTTTATTTTTGTAGGGAATTGTATTTCCAGACACAGTGAGGATTCTAGGGATCCTTATTGCTACTGGGTCGGTCTTTTTTCTTAAGGCCTTTCCAGTGGACAGAGCTAGGAAATACACCAACGCATTTTTAAAGCAGCAAGTGCCCCATGAGTTCAAAGTGATGTTTCTCATTAGGGTTCAGGTCTGGAGTTTTGACTTAAATCCGTCTGTGCCACATTTGCTACCTTCTTTCTTCCACACTCAGAATTCTGGTTAGGGCGTCTCATAATTATTCATCTGCTCTGTTCATTCCACATTCACAGTCTCAGAATAACAATGCTGGTACTAATTCTCTGATATTGATACTGAAAACAACTAAATTTTTTTCATATGTTCTTCCCATCCTCCATTCATTTTTATTTTTATTTTTTCTGAGACAGAGTCTCACTCTGTCGCCCGGGCTAGAGTGCAGTGGCGTCAGCCTAGCTCACAGCAACCTCAAACTCCTGGGCTCAAGCAATCCTGCTGCCTCAGCCTCCCGAGTAGCTGGGACTACAGGCATGTGCCACCATGCCCGGCTAATTTTTTCTATATATATTAGTTGGCCAATTAATTTCTTTCTATTTATAGTAGAGATGGGGTCTTGCTCTTGCTCAGGCTGGTTTCGAACTCCTGACCTTGAGCGATCTGCCTGCCTCAGCCTCGCCAGAGTGCTAGGATTACAGGCGTGAGCCACCGCGCCCGGCCTCCATCCGTTTTTATATCTCCTCTGTATCTGCGTCATCAGCGGAGGCAGCCATCACACTGTACCCCATCCTTCTGCCTTCACTCTGCCTCAGTTCTACCTTTATCGCTTTTGTTAATGACTCTCCTTGGTCGTCTGAACGCGAGAACACTCAGAACCTGAGACCTGGGGTAATATTTCCCGAGTTCCTGGGGCTGCTGTTTGTGTGTGCCTTTTGTACTTGAAGTCTGTTTTGATGGGTGTACAGTGTTTGGCTCGCATTTTCCTGAGTATTTTAAATACAGTATGTTTCTCTTTCTTCTTCTGGCAAAAAGTGTTGTTGGAAAGTCTGAAGACCGTCTAATTTCCACTTTCTCCTAAGTCCCTTGTTCTTTTTATCTACTCTCCCCAAGGATTTTTTTTTTATTCTTTTTTAAAGATCAGTAATTTTACTAGAACATGTTTTGGTGTTGGTTATTCTGTGTCTATATTCTCAAATACGTGGAGTACACTTTCCATAAGCAGTTCCAAATCTTCCTGTTCCAGGATAGTGTTCTGAAGGTATCGTAGTTAGTGTTCACTCTGTGTCTTTCCTCTGTCTTATCAAACGTCCTGCCGCTGCCTAACTTGGGATCTCCTTGTTTCCCAAACCTCAGGGAAGGCACCTTCCTCTCTGGGCAGACCAGGCTGCAGCCCCCGCCACCCAGGCAGGCTCCACGGCCTGCGGATTCTGTGGCCAGAACCCTCGTTGTCCGGCCACTGCCTAAGTTTGTGGGTCTACCCCACCCCCATCCAACATCCACAGGGCAGCCAGAGCCCTCCAAGGGTTCCCCGACCACTGATGGGAACAAGCCCAGCCCCTGGTGCAGCATCCAAGGCCCCTAGGGAGCACACCCTCATCTCTTTCCCCATCTGCATCTTGTCTCTCTGGTCACATCAGCGTTGTTGCTGCTGTGAGTGTGTTGACATTCTCAAGATAGAAACCGCTGTGGGTTTCCCCCAGACTTCCTCCTATCCACAACCCCTCCCCCTCTGGCCACTGCTGGGGTGTCTGGAGCCTCTCGCCTTGGGAAGGGGTGACCCGGAGATTCACAGTGAGCCTGCCACCCCAGCCCACCTGCAGAGCGCTGCTAGGACAGAGGGGCAGCCACCTTGGCTCCCTGGGAAGGAAGCCCCACCCTATCCTAGGCCGAGTCTCTAACAACGGTGGGGCGGGGATGAGGGAACCCCCAAAAGTTTGGGGGAACTGAGAGCAGCAGGGACTGGAGCCCCCTCTCCTGCCCCTTCTCCTCAGGCCTCAAGCAGCCTCATGGGCGTCTGTGCCTCTTAGAGTGACAGAGCACGTGTCCCCGTGGGCCCCGAGTGGCACAGCAGCAGGCAGACCCACCGGCCTTGCTGTTGGACACAGAGCACAGAGGACACAGCTGTTCCCAGCATGGACACGGGGATGGGGCCGTCTCGGCAGATGTCAGCCAGGCCCCACCTCCCCGCCGACCCCGCGGTCTGGAGCTAGGGCAGAGTCCAGGACCAAAGGGAGGCCCCAGAGGGACTGAGGATAAGCCGGATGGTCAGCAACAGACTGGCCTCGACCCACAGCATGTCCAGCCCTGGAGCCATGTGCAGCATTTCTCGTGTCGCAGGAGCTGGTGAAGGTTTGCCGGGCTGGGAATCCCAACTAACGTAAACAGAACGGGCTCAATCCATTTGACAGGTCGAGAAGCAAGAAACTTGCCGGTCACTCGGCAAGGACATGAGGACCCTAGGGTCTGAGCTAGGGACTCCCTGAGCCCAGAGCCCAGCCTGTCACCTTCTCACGAGCAACACTAAGTGCTGAGCTGGCCCTAGCCCTGGCTCCTGGCTGGTCTGGACAGGCCACCAAGTGCCTGAGGCTGAGAGAAGGTGCCCAGCTAATCTGAGAGAGGGCATCTGTTGGAGAGAGGGGCCTGGGCCCGTTGCTAGAGCCAGGGGGTGGAATTAAGGCCTGGGCGAGGGCTGCCTGGCTCAGTTTTCAAGGGATGTCAGGAGAGAAGGATGCAGCCCCTGCAGCAGAGCGGACCCTCCAGGCCTGTCCACCCCACACGTAAGTACCCGGAAGAGGAGGAACTTTCAAAGCGGTTCCCCAGGGTCTGGGCTGGCCCTGGGCCCCAGCTGTCCACCCTCCTGGCTGAGCCAGGTTCGATTTCCTGCTACTTTGGAGGGGAGGAGTCCCAGGGCACCTGGGCCCCGCCCACTCTAAATTCAAGCAGGCCAGCTGCAGGGGCACCCCTGCATTCGCCAGTACTGGTTGTGCACCCGGTATGTGGGGCACCATTCCGGGTGAGGCGGGCAGCTGAGAGCAAGCTGACCAGGCGCTGCCCTCACGGAGCCGGCATTCTAGCACAGGGACCAGACACTGAGCAAGATGTGGCATTAAGAGTAACAGCTAAATTGACTTGGTGCCAGGGGCTGTTCTAAGTGTTTTGTTTATAATACGCCCACTTAATTGCCACAGCACCCATGACATACATATACATTGTCCCCCACTTTACAGATGGGGAGACTGAGGCACAGAAAAGTGTAGTATCTGCCCAGGGTCACATGGCTAGTACTTGGCCAAATCAGGCTATGAACCCAGGAAGTCTGAACCCAGGGTCCATGATAAATACAGGAAGTAAATGTTATGTCACATGTGACAGGTGCAGAGCAGCAGGGTAAAGCAGCAGAAGAGAAGAGCCTGTGTATGTCTCTTTGTATACATGTGTACCTTTGTGTATCTGCATGTATAGGCATGTATGTGTCTCTGTGTGCACGTGTGTGGGTGTGCTCATGTGTGTGCATGCACATGAGTGCGTGTGTATATGCAGGTATATGTGTGAGCGTGTGTGTACTGCATGTGCAGGTTGTGTGCGTTTTTGTATCCATGTGTCTATGTAGGCATGGGGGTGTATGCATGTTCCCACGTGTGTGTATCTGTGTGTGTGTGTTTGGGGAGGTGGTTGCTGGTTTCCAGATCTTCAGTCCTGGGGGTGGCTGGTGCCTCTGATGGGGTCTCTCTCAGGCACTTGAGGTGGCCTCAATGTCTCTGTTTTCTTGAATCCCTGCGGCATCCCCAGCAGGGGCTCCAGCCAGCCACACAGGCTGCTCTGTCAGACCTAGGGCTGGAAGGGGCTGTGGAGATGGTCCTGGCAGTGAGGAAACCAATGAGAACAAAACCAACAACCCTGGAGCATTTATGGAGCACCTGCTGTGTGCCAGGCACTATGCTCGGTGTCTTGGAGGTGTGCACCCGTCCTCCTGGTAGCCCAGGGAGTCCTCATCACACACACACACACACACACACACACACACACACACACACAAGGAACCCAGCACAGAATGGAAGTAAAGTATGTGACCAGGTCCAGAGACCAGGCTCCTTGCCCTAGCAGCCACCTGCTCCCAGACCCCGAGAAGGGAGGGGCTCGCTCAAGGACACACTCCTCAACGCCAGTGGCCCTGCTGCAGCGGATGGAACAAAAGGTGGCTCATTCATTCAGTCTTTCGTTCTCCTGGACAGTGTGGCAGGTGGTGCACTGTGAGTCCCGAGGAGTGACCAACCCAGAGCAAGGGGACCACATTGCTGGGGACAGGTACAAATCCCAGCTCTGCCTCTGCATCTGTGAAGCGAAGGACCACGTGCCTCCCTTGGAAAGCTGCTGTGGGGACCAGGGGTGGCCAGTCTACGAAGTCCTCATCCACTGGTTGGCCTCCTTCCACTGCACAACTACATGGCCCCCTCCTGACCTCTCACCCCCGCCTGGGCCCAGCAGGCTTGGTCCTGTCTCCTCCCGACCTCAGGGGAGCCTTGGCCCCAGGGCTGGACAGACAGTGGGGGTTCTGTGCCGGAAAAGGCAAGTCCGGGCAGTCGACAGAGGTGCTTGGCCACAGCAGCAAGGGCAGGCATGAGAGCTGAGCCCCTTGCATTGGCACAGTAGGGAAGGCTCCAGGACAGGGAACAGGGCCAGAGAGGGGCCTGTGACCCAGCAG
Source organism: Mirza zaza (assembly GCA_008750895.1). Taxonomy (NCBI): domain Eukaryota; kingdom Metazoa; phylum Chordata; class Mammalia; order Primates; family Cheirogaleidae; genus Mirza; species Mirza zaza. Next base: position 56,557 of record VSMD01103425.1, on the reverse strand, counting down.
GTAACCAAGCTGCAAACTCGCCCTGGCAGATGGCTGTGAGGTCACACTGGGATGGGCTTGGCGGGGAAGAAATTTGCAATGTGGAGACAGCCTCCCTCACTACAGTATAAATAAGACACCAGGAGGGAGCTGCCAGACACAGCTATGTGGAGACCACCAGTGTAGACGGCCACGCCATGATGCATTGTTGAATGGAGCGATCCAAGCCCACCCATTTTTGTTCATCCGGTGTTTTGTTTACTGTTGTACTCCAGGGCCTGACAGTGTCTGGCACATAGTAGGTGCTCAATAAATATGTGCCGAATGACTAAGGAAGTGGATAAGTGAGTAGATGTGATGGCAAGGATTTATACTGCCCGGTGACAGTGAGGTGCCAGGTGATTTTTTTTCTTTATCTTTTGAAAACATTTTTGCAATAACTACAGTATATATAACTGCCAGTATGAGAAAAAACACAGTTGTTTCCTAACCTAGTTGCAACATAGCTGGGGTAGCCACAAGGACATGAAAGGGGCTTTTTGCCCGCAGCAGCCTTGTGACTCCCTCCCGGGCACGGTGGCCGATGTGATGTCTGCACACGGCCGAGATGTGGCTGTGGCCCAGAAAAGAGCAAGAGCTGAGAGCTGGGGCCGGGACTTTTCTTCCTTTCTCTCATTTCCCCCATGGTTATCAGTCAAAGTCGGGAAGGAAGCCGGGTAGGGGTGTCACGAGGTGGGCGCTGTGGGGGTGTGGGGGCTCCAGGGTCCAGGCAGCCCCCTTCGCTTCCCAGACTGCCGGTTTTCCCGTCCGTAAAGTAGCTGCTGGTGCAGAGCTCTGCCTGTCCAGAGAAGCCGCTGCCGCCTGGGGCTTCACACCCGCCATGACTCTGTGAGGCCTCGTTTCCTTCCCTTTTCCCACCCTGCTGCTCACGGGGTTAAGCAAGGCTTTGCTGACGCCTGTTTAGCGTGTGCAAGCTCAGAACCTGCAGCAGCGGCCACCTCATCCTTCTGTAGAATGGGCACAGAAGTGCCCGTCTCTCAGGGCTCTGGAGACAGTTGGCTGTGCCCAGAGGACACTCCATCCCAATCCCACCCTAGTGCGTGGGACCCTGTACTTTCCCTGTGGCTCTCAGGTCCCTGGCCTCCTGCTGACAGAGTCCTCCCCTGGGGGCCCCTGCTGTCTCCCGCCTCTTCCCTCCCCGTCCTCTCTGGCAGGCCCCGGGCTGGCCCCCAGCAAACCCAGGCCTCCGCTCCTCTCCTCAAAGCCAAACACAAGGGCTGGAATCACAGTAGAACCTGTTTATTCCTTAGCAGATTGAAGCAAAAGGGTAATGTGGTAGAACCTTAGAGACTGAAAATCCATCTAACCGCAAAACTCCACCCCGTCCCGGCCCTGTGCCAGACACCTCACAAATGGGATCATGTTAAAACACCTTTGTAAGTAACTCATCCTCGGCTTGCTGAAAGGACTTCAAAAAACATTTGTTGGTTAGATGGCTGGATGGGAGGATGGATAGATAGGTAGATGGATGGATGGGGACAGGTGAGTTGGTGGATGGAGAGGTAGGTGAGTGGGGGGGAGAGAGTTTAAGTCACCTACTTAGAGCTTGTCAACGGCAGAGCCGCCAAGGGCCCAACTTACGGTCCAGACTCTTCCCGCTTCTCTGAAAGAGGAGGCCTGTGCCTGCCTTCACTCACACCCACAGCACGTCTGCGCTCGTGGATCATCAGCACGCATCAGTGACTCCCACGTTTCTACCCCATCCCAATTCCTCCCCTGGGATCCCTCCCCACATTGGTCCCAGCAGCTCCAATCCAGACACTTGGCAGAGTCAGGTCCAGGGACATGTAGCATGTGCCTTACTCAGGCCCGCGCTCGGAAGAGCCACATTGGTTAAATGTTCTGCCATCACTATCATGGAATCAATAACTTTTATCTTTAAACTCATGTGTTGTAAATGAAGTCAGATGGGACAATGGTGGGGTGCGTGAGCAGAGGAGACCTGTGTCCTACTTGTATCTGGCTCCTGCTGCCTGTTTGCACGCAGCATTCACCGTGCCCTGGGAGCACAGAATTTCAGGGGACCCGTGGTGCCTGCGTGTGGACGCCATGGGTTCCCATCCCGTGTTGGCAGAATTCGCAAACACCAAAGGTGAGACCAAAATAGCGGCGTTAGCTCTGTGCAGACTGTCCACTGTTCTGGTAAGATGGAAATACGTTTGTGTGTACGAGCCACGCAATACAAATTGTGTAATTTGGGTGAGTCAGCACACAAGTCAAATACTTTGCATTTAAAACTGGCATCATACAACATAAAGATGGACAAAAAATCATGCTGATGATTTAATTTTTTAGTTTTTCTTTATTTAGAGCAACATTAAATAGAAAATTGAAAACACCATGACAAGTCAAGAGGAAGGAAGGGTGTGGGGCCAGCCTGAACCGAGGCTCCCAACCATCTGCATGGCTGCATCCCCCTGGCACAGACCCCCGGTGGTGTCTGGGCTGTGCCTCTGTGGGCTTATTCATTCAGTCAGTCACCCACTGGCAGTGTGACGCCCACCTTCCGCTGCCCTGGGGTGGGACGCTGGGGAGCTCAGGATGCAGATCGAGGTGGGGAGGGAACTGCGGGTGAGACCAGGCAGGTGGGGTCAAGGCGGAGATGCAGCTGGGACCAGGAACGGCACGGACCATGCAAGGTGGGCAGAGCACATGGAAAGTCCCTTCTCCTCCCTGGGCCTCAGTGGAGAAAACTAAGTGCACCCCTCCAGGCCCTAGGGCTCACCTTCCCAGCAACAGGGAGTCTGGTCCGCCTGGCCCTTTGCAGGTGGTGTGCGCCCCCTGGAGGCCCCTGGAGGAAGAAACCAGTCAGGTCCCAGCTTCTCTCTCCTGGAGCAAACCAGCCCTGCCAGCGCCCTGGGGTGAGGACGTCCCATAAGCGGCAGGGGTACCAGGTGAGGAGTGCTCTCCATTGAAACTGTGGAAGGGGGTTGAGCCTGCCCTGCAGGGTAAGCTGTGTCCCAGCCCAGGCACAAGAGCAGTACTTTCTCCCCTGGGCTGAGGACTGTCGCGGGAAGTGAATTCCCAGCCACTTCTGACTCTCTGCGTGTGTAGACAAAGCAGAATCCAGTAGCCCAAAGCCAGTCCTCCAAACAAGTGCTTTAGCTCCAGCTCTCAAGGGAGAAGGCATCCCAAAGCCAGGGAGGATGTGCACACAAACTCATAAACTCTGCCTGACCCAGGCAGGGTGCCAGCGCCAGCTGCTACCATTGCCAGGAGGAAAAGCAAGTGCGCAACAATGTGCATAGGTGAACAATTTGGGCCCAGCAAAGGTCAGAGACTACATATCAGATTTTCTTGCTGTGCATAAACTCTCAGTGGTGAGCACAGTGGATCTGGCATCAGTGACTGGCTCTGGGGCACCCCAGGAAGGAGAGTCAGACCAAGCCACTTTTCTGTATTTTCTTTTTTAACTTCCTATCATGTACAACTTTTGCCTACTCAAAAAATATAATTACATTAAAAATTAATCTTCCCATGTTCATGGATCAGAAGACATACCAGTGTAAAGGTGGCAATATTCCTCTAAATTGGTCTACAGTCCCTATCAAAATCCTGGCTGACTTATTTACAGAAATTGACAAGCTGAGACTAAAATGCACACAGAAATTCAAGGGAATCAGAATAGCCAAAGCAATCCTGGAAAAAGAATAAAATTGGGGAATTTACAATTTCTCAATTTAAAAAAAAGCCGTAGTAATCAAGACAGGGTAGTACTGGCATAAGGATAGATGCAGAGATTAATGGAATAGGATTGAAATTCTGGAAATAAGCCCTCACATTTATGGTCAATTGATTTTTGACAAGGGTGCCAAAACAATTCATTGGAGGGAAAATAATCTTTTCAACAAATGGTGTTGGGACAACACCATTTGGATATTCACAAGCAAATGAGTGCAGCTGGACCCCTACCTCATACCAGATACAAAAATTAGCTCAAAGTGGATCAAAGACCTAAACATAAGAGCTAAAACTATAAAACTCTTAGAAGAAAACATAGTGGTAAATCTTCATGACCTTGGGTTAGGCAATGGATTCTTAGAGATGACGTCAAAAGCACAGACAATAAAAGGAAAAAAATAGATAAACCAGACTTCATTAAAAATAAAACTGTTCTTCAAAGGACTCCATCAAGAAAGTGAAAAGACAACCCACAGAATGAGAAGGAATATATACAAATCATACATCCTGCACAGAGGACAAGCCCAACCACACATGTGCATTTAAAGCCTTAGTTTATTTCGCTAACTTTCCATTGGTCAAAGCCAGTCACGTGTGCAAGCCACCATCAGTGGTCAAAGAAATAGATCCCAATTGAGTAGCAGAATCACGAAGTCACGTGGCATAGGACACAGACACAGGAGAGAGGGAAAACCGGGGCAATGATGCAACCTGCCCCGGCAGGTTCAGCAGGAGCTGGCACGTCTCACAACTGTGCATGCCTCAGGGTAAGTGAGCAGAAGATGAGGTTTTGAGGCCCAATAAACAGTCTTTTAAAATTATTATTGTGGTAAATATACATAACATAAAATTTACTACTTTTTAAAATCACTTTTAAGTTCAGTGGCATTAAGCACATTCACAATGTTGTGCAACCATCACCACCATCCATCTCCAGAACTTTTTTCATCTCCCCAAATTGAAACTTTGTACCCATCAAACACTGACTCTCCATTTCCCCCTCCTCCAGCAGCTACCATTCCACTTTCTGTCCCTATGAATTTGACTACTCTAGGGATGTCATATGAGTGGAATCACACAGTATTTGTTCTTTTATTTCACTTAGCAGAGCGTCTTCAAGGTTCATACATGGTGTAGCATGTGTCGGAATTTCTTCCCTTTTCAGGGCTACCTAACGTATGTTCCAATGTACGGAAAGACCGCTTGGGTCGCTGACCCCTTTTGGCTACTGTGAATAATGCTTCAGTGAACATGGGGGTACAAATACCTCTTTGAGACCCTCCTTTCAATCTCTCAATTGAGTATAAGCCTGGAAGTGGTGTTGCTGGATCATGCAATGATTGTACATCTAACTTTTTGACGAAACACCATGTTGTTTTCCACAGAGAAGCCCAAGGATCCTGAGGCTTTCACAGATGGGGCAGCTGTCCCTGGATGCCCACTGGCCTCACCTGGCCACACTTGACCACAGACCCCCAGTAGGAACAAGTACCCGCAAGCTAGGGTTGGCGTCCGGCAGAGCCTGGGGCAAACCCTGGCCCTGCCACTTGGTCTCAGGAGCTCTGTGGGGCTGTGTCCCCCACCCCCAGGGCTGGGGAGGCTTCAAGGAGACAGTGTGTGCCCAGGGCCAGGCAGCCCGCTCCTCCCTGCCAGACACTGGGGGCCATCGCTGAGTTTGTTGAACTCCCTTCAAAATTCAGCCCGAAAGACAAAACCAGTGTCCCCAAAGCAGAGAGTTTAAAAATCATCTGCCCACGTGTGGCATCTCAAAGGGAACATAAACAAAGTCATGAGACATAAACTAAAAAAACCCCACCGTTTCCAGCCATCATCTCCAGGCTGCAAACACAAAAAGACACAAAGGTCATGAAGGCATGTAGGTCCACAAATTGAACACTGGAATGATCACGTCTACAAGGCAATTGCACAGCACCACTTCGCTGGCTTGGCGCTCGGCAGCAGGCTGTGAAGACAGTGAGAGCCGGGTTCACATCCTAGCTCACCGCTCACCAGCTGCGCCCCCTTGAGCCAGCGGCTTTTTGCCTTTGTGAACCCAGTTTCCTCCTCTGTAACCTGAGCTGATAACCTGAGCTGCAACTAGAGGCTGCTCCACCGGAGACTGCCCCACCCCTTCAGGGCTCGACCCAGCCTGGAAGATCTGTGGAGCCTCCTGGCTGACCCCCCACACCCGTGACCAGGACTCTCGTGCCTGCCCCACCTGGGTCTCCACATCTTAATCGCCAGCTCCCTTTCTTCAGGTTCTTCCCAAACTGAGCCTTCCCCTCCCCCTTCCCCGAGTGTGAGCGTCTCCCCAACTCCACACCTTCACTGCTGCGGGCTGACCTGTGTCTGCCAAAAAGATATTCTCAAGTTTTAACCCCTAGCACCTGAGAACGTGACCTTATTTGGAAACAGGTCTTTGCAGAGGTCATCAAGTTAAGAAGAGGTCATACTGGATTAAGGTGGGCCCCTAATGCAATGCCTGGCATCCTTATGGGAAGAGGGAAATTTGGGAACAGAGACACTCAGGAGAAGGGCATGCGGAGGCTGAGACTGGAGCAATGTGTCCATGAGCCAAGGAATGCCAAGGATTGCCAGCAGCTACCAGGAACTAGGAAGAGGCAAGGGAGGCTCCTCCTCTGGAGGCTTCAGAGAGATCATGGCCCTGCCAACACCTTGATTCCAAACTCCTGGCCCTCAGCGATGTGAGAGAATCGATTTCTGTTGTTCTAAGCCACTCAGGTTGTGGAGTTTGCTAGGCAGCCTGGGAGACTAGTACCCTCACCTGTTCTTCCAGGTTAGTCTCAAAGGCTTCTTTCCCTCCGGGAAGAGGGCTGGCGTCTTTCCCTCTCCTCCCGCATGGCCACTTCTGCAGGTATGCTCCTGCCCCCAGTGTTACATAGCACTCTGTACCCAACTATAAAATGTGTCACATTCTTCCCTAAAGTAAAATGTTCTAGGTGACTCCTTGAAGAGTTTCAGAAGATGCTTGAAGGATGAGTAAGAGCTTGCCAATTGCCCAAGGGTTTGACGGCTCTGTCCCAGTTACTGAGTTCATTTGTCCAGTCATGTATTCATTCAACAAGCATTTGTTGAGGAGTTTTTACACTGACTTCACCTGAAAGTGGCGCCTGGGGGCAGGACAGCACCTTGTTGGTCCGGCTACACGCCCCAACCCTGCCCCCCAGGAGCTGCTAGCAGCCCTGGCCCAGTCTCAGCCCATGCTCAGCTGCAGTTTATGGATCAAAGGTGTTTTCTGAGGGTGGGTGGGGCACTGGGGACAGGAGCATTTGGCAGGAAGGTGGAGGGCAGAGGGCTCCTAGGTTAGTGAGAGTGGGACACTGTATTGGAAAGCCCTCAGCCTGGGGAGACAGTCCAGTTCCAAATCCTGGCTCTGCTACTCCCCAGCCGAGCGGCCAGGCAGGCGCCAAGGCCGGATTCTTGTGAAATGTGGGTCCCGCAGTAAGGGGCGCCGGCCGGCAGGGGGCGCGACCCAAGATGATCTCCCTCCCTGGCCAAGGCAAGGCTGAAGTCAGGGCGGCTTTTGAGGCAGGGCCACTCTGCCCTCAGGTCCCCCAGCAGAGCTCCAGGACACAGACACAGTGGGCAGCCGGGCAGGGGCCCCGTACGCTGGGGGGAGCAAGGTCAGGCCCCGGAACACCTGGGGTGCCCAGCAGCATCTGCCCCAGGGGTCACCATCCAGGGAGGTCTCCCAGGGCCACAGGCAGTCCCAGCCCTCGAGGTGAGGCTCCGACAGAGATAAGACCTGGCGCTCTGTGGCGCATCCCATGTCCAGGCACACGCTCAACTCATTTCCTCCCCCGCAGCCCTGCGGGGCAGGCAGGACGGTCGTCATCCCATTGTCCACTCGAGGAAGCTGCAGCACAGAAAAGTTTAGGAGCTTGCCCAAGGTCACACAGCTGTAAGTGGCAGAGGTGTGATTTTAACCCAGGTGATGTGACAACACTCATGTTCTTACCAGTTCCTGGGGGTGACAGACAAGGAGAAAGGCGCTCTCTGGGAAGAGCTGCCCCAGGCGGGCAGGAGAGCGGCGAGGCCAGGCCAGCAGGGGCCAGGGCCGGGGAAGCACTGGCGGTTTAAAAGCAGGAGAGCGACACGTCAGGTCTGTGTCTGGAACCTTCCTTACAGCCTTGGGGCGGAGCAGGAGGCCAAGCGTGGCCAGCGCTGTCTCTAGGGGGCCACCCCGAAGGCTCAGGACGCCCAGGCTGCTGGGAGCAGGCTCCTCAGTGAGGCCTCTCTTGGTGACCATTGACAAAAACCTGCAGAGGACAGTTTAGTGAGAGGCCCAGATTATTTCCCCAACAGGCAGCTGTGGACTCGGCATGGGAGGGCGTGTAACCCATCTCTGTCTCTCCTGCATGTTCCTCTCAGCCCGTGGCTTTCTCCCTCTCTCTGCAGATGGCCTTTCTCCCTGGGGCAGTAAGTGTGACCCCTGACAACTCCCAATGCTTGTGTAAAAGTCCCAGGGAAAGAAACCGCTGGCCCCACCGGAGCAGATACCATCCCCAGACTTTAGACTGCGGATGGGGACAGAGTCAGGCAAAACCATGGCAGGTCCCTGGAAACCAGGCATGAGCAGCTCCCGGCAGGAAGTCACCAAGTCAGCCCTCTGGAGCCAGCAGCCCCCTGCCTGGTCCCAGCCTCATTGACACCTGGTTTTAAAACACTAACTTCCCCTAGTCTGTGTGGGTGTTTGTGAGCCAATCCAGGGCACACGTTTACCAGTGTTGGCTGGCTTGCCTTCCTGATGACTCTGTGCAGGAGGGCTTAAAGGCATTAGAGAGATCTAGGTTCGAGTCCTGCCTCTGTCACTTCGGTAGATTAAATATGGCCATGCATTCTTCAGCATCGTTTTACCAAGAGGCAGGCCCTGTGCCTGCTCGACCAACAGAAAATGGTGGAAGTGAAGTTGTACTCGTTTCTGGGTCTGGTCTCGAAAATCAAGGCAGGTTCCTGTGCTCTGGGAACTAGGCTGCCATACTGTGAGGAAGCCCAAGCCACAGGCCCTCCAGCTGCCACCTCCGCTGAGCCCCAGTGCACAGCCAGTGCCAGCCTGCTGGCCACGGGAGCAGCCCAGCGTGGAGGTGGAGGTGAAGCCACCCTCACAGATGCCACAGAGCACAGACAAGCTGTCCTCACTGAGTCCTGTCCCATCTGCACATTGGGTAACAAAATGAAATGCTTTAAGTCACTGAGTTCTGAAGTGGTTTGTTACATAACAAGAGGTCACTACAACCCTTATCTGTGTGACTCTGGGTAAAATATTTAAGTTCTCTGAAATGTATTTCCTCATCTGGAGAATGGAGATAATACCTACCTTGCAGGATTCCGGAACAGAATGGTTGCATGATGACCGTGAGCTGTTTTTGCTTGCCTCCTGGAGCGCGAGGCTGAGCCTGTTGCTGCCTTGCTCACTGCTGTGTCCTTGCACCTCAACTGTGCTGAATAAATGAGTCCCCATTTCAAGGGTGAGGAAACCAAGGAGAGGTGAGGACACTCGCCCAAGGTCACACACTAGCAAGCAGCAAGATAGAAACCGACGTGGGGTAACTGTGCAGCCCCGGAACTTTCTAGACACAGTGCTGATGCTATAAGGCACACTTCCCAAGGGTGGTCTTCCTTCTTTTTATCCTTTATCTGCTCACATCTTCTGGGCCTGCTCAGTTTCTTTGTTCTTCCAGAAGCCTCCTCCTTCCTTTTCAGGAAATCCCATTTCCTCAAGAATGGCTACAGCGCTGCTCCTGTCCCTGGCTTAAAGGGCAAGTGGGCAAATGCAATAGAGCAGGCCTTGGCCCAACTTTCCCAACTGACTGCACGTCCTGCTCCGGGGTGGCTCTGCTGCCCTGGCCCTGGGATCTCCTGGCCTTGGCAACACCATCCTCTGCTATGCTTGGAATCTTCCAGCACCTCCTGTCCCTGTGGAAAGACCTCGAGGTTTTGGAGTCAAGGACCTAGACACAAACTGAACTTGCAGGTTCCACAGTCTCTTGTCCCTAAAAGGGGGATGACAGTGTCCTCCTCCCAGGGTCATGGTGAGGGTCAGATGAGGTGGAGACATGACAACCACTTGTGTGCTGTCGAGGGGGTGTGGGGTTTTAGGGTGCTGGGGGTGCCTGTCCAGGAGCCCCATCTTCCTCGACCAGGAGGACAGAGGCCATTCCCGAGGGTTTGTGGTCCCCGCACCCTCCAGCAGGAGACAGACGCTCCCCCTTAATGGTGCAGGACGCAGAGGAACCAGGCTGAGTCCTAGGCCTGGTTGCGGGTGTGAGGGGACAGAAACCAGCGCACAGTGTGTCTTCCTTCTCTCTTCCCCTGATCCATGTGGCTAGAGGTTTATAAACAGTATTGATCTATAGAACCAGCTTTAGTGTTTTTATTTTCTTGATTTCCTTTCTGATCTAGGTCTCCTGGATCCTGTGCCTTCCTGAAGATTCCGTGCTGGCCTGGAGCTGGGAGCACGGCCCTTCGGTGGCATAGCATCGGGCCAGCGGAGCAGCCTCGGCACCGTGTCTGCAGCAGAAGGCTCGGTGGCCTCGATGACGTGTGCTGAGGGGAGGGGCAATCATAGCCTCTGGAGGGGGAAGGGGCTTGCAGGGGCTTGCAGAACCCATGTGAGGGGTTCCATGCAGGGCAGGTCTGGTGATCATAGCTGTGTGACAAGAGCAGTGACTGGACAAGGAAGGTATCAGGAGGGGACACTGACTGACCACAACCTTAAAGCCAAGTGCGGACTCCTCAGCTAGTGCAGGGGTCGAAACGCTGGGCCCCAGTGGGGGCATCTGGGTTCTCGCCCTACTGCCTCCTCTCCAGGAATCCTCACCTCCCACCCAGCAGCCCCAGGGCTAAGGAGGTGGGTCCTGGGGGAAGAGAAGGGGATGGAGGTGGGAAAGCCCCAGGGTCCCTCCTTGGGGAGAGGGAAACGGCCTGAGACAGCCCCGGACCTGGGGGCGCGGGGTCAGAGAGCTCTCACAGGCACAGGCAGGGCTCTGCACACAGGACTCATTTGGCTTCACTGCATCCTGGGGCAGGTACTGCCATGAGCTCCTGTGTACTGATGGGGAAATTGAGGCATGGAGCAGGTGAGCAATTCAACCAAGAACTCCCAGTGAGCCAGAGGTGGGTCTGAATGGGTGATCCGGTTTCCCAGGGGGACTTTAGCTCCCTCTGTGTGGCTTGAAGGGACAGGGGCCCCAAAGGAGGAACCAGGCAGTTCCCCCATACCCTGCCCTTTCCATCCACAGCCACCCTAGGTCCTCTCTGGGTCCTGCCCTGGCCCCACCGCCCGGGCCGCTGCCTCTCGCCCTCCTATACGAGTTGCTGGAGGCTCCACTCCCTTCCCGAGGACAAGCTGTCCTTGCCTTCCCCTTCCTTGGCTCCCACAGCTCTCGGGGTTCGGGCCAAATTCCTGGTCACGTGAGGTGTCCCCATCTGTCCCCGTCCCCAGCTGCAGGTGTGCGTGCCACTCCTTGGCTGCAGACTCCCCAAGGGCAGGACAGCCCCATCTGTTTCTGTGTCCCTAGCACACAGCAGCTCGGCCGTGGAAGTGAAACGAACCCTCCTGGATTGGGTTCCTTTGGGCCCCCGCGTCTGAGTCCCCTCCCCCGCGCTCCCTTACCCTGGAGATCCCGGTCCCTCACCTGCTGCCCAGACCTGCCCCGGCCTGCCCCACCCGCTCTCTCCCAGACGGGCTGCACAGCTGCCGGCACATGCGGCCGGGGTGTGCCCTCCAGGCTGCACGTCACCCCAGAGTCAACACACCAAAGGCTCTTCTGGGGGTCTGAGTGCCCACCTGGTGTCTGCACCTGTGTGTCTAATGGGCCCCCCAACCACCTGGCTTGTCCCCACCCCTCCCTGCCTGACTGAAGACGCTGGGGCTGCAGACAGGAGATGTGGGGTTGTGACAAGGTGAGGTTCAGGGTCCCTCAGGCTGAGGGGGGCCTGCGGGGGCTGCAGCAGGGGTGGGGCGGCGTCAGGGAGCCGGGGTCACCCAGCCCAGCTCTGTTTCTCGAATTGAAGCAGGAAGTCAGTTGGGAGGTTTGCAGAAACTCGAATCACTTTTCTTTTCTAGGTAGAAACCACAGACACACACACACACACTCACACTCTGCCAGGCAAGCAGACAAGGCAGGCAGGCAGGAAGAAGCCAGACGAAGAATAAATAATGGCACTCTGTAATCTTAGCCACAGACAGATGGCAAGGGAAGGCCAGGAGTTCTCCACACAAGGCCCCTGCCCCAATATAGCACGGCCCCCCGCCGAGGCCGCAGGCTGGGAGGGACGGAGAGCAGACGCACAGATGTCAGGGTATGGGGGCCCCTTACTGGGCCAGAGCGAGGCCTGCTCTGACCCTGTGTTTCTGAGCCTCGCATGACTGGGGCAGGGACGCAGCTGTTCTACTCCAACTGCGCCCCTTCCTGGCGCTAAGGCAGCCTCATGCGCTGTGCTGGGGCCAGCAGGCTGCAGAGCATGTTGCTGTAATGGAAGGGAAGTGGGGAAATGGGGAGGGGGTCAGGGCATGTGGCCGAGGGGCACTGGGGGGCACTCAGAGACACCCAGCGGTCACCGTGAAAAGAGGCCCAGGCTGTGGGCAGGCAGGGCTCCCCTTTCTAGCTCTGCCCTTTCCTGCTGTGTGCCCTCTGAGAAGTCACTCGCTCTCTGTGCTGTGGTAGCCCCTACTGTAAAAGGGGCCCCAGCTGCTCCTCTCAGGGCTGTGGGGTGATTGTGGGCACACCCTCCTGCCCCCGAGCTCCCCACCCCCAGTCACCACCCTGCCTCACAGTCCCCCGAGCCCTCAGGACTCCTCCATAGACTGGGGATGGGACAGCCCTTGCCCTCCTGGGCTCCTTTCCAAATTGTGTCTGTCACAGCACCAGCAGGAAACAGATGGCACATGCACACAGTTTTCAGGAAGGTCTTTGGCAGAGGGACTGTTGACAGGTCTGAGAGACCTGTTAAGAGAACCAACAAGGGAGGCGGAACCCCAGAAACAAAGACTGGCCAAGGTCACCCAGGCAGTCAGCACAGAGCCCGAGTGGGGTATCCTTTTACTTTGTGTATGAAGACACAGCTGTCAACAGACGCTTTACTGAACATATCATTTTTTTCTTAATTTTTAAGAAAATGTCCGGGCTGTCTGGGCCTCCACCCATAGCTCTCGTGTGCAATGAGAGCCCTCTCGTATGACCTCCCGGCTTGCTGTAAGAAACAAGCACAGCCAGGTGTGTGGAGGAACCTGGCACAGTGTCTAAGATAAGCAGGGGCTCAGCAGATGCAAACCGTGCACAGCACCCAGCAATTTGCATACAGTAGAGGCTTAATAAATGTGGACGGAATGAATGAGCAGATTCATCAGAAGAGGGAAGGAGAGAGGAAATGTGGTGCTATGGACTGAATTGTGTCCCCTCCCACATTCAGGTGTTGAAGCCAAGATCCCTATTGTGGCCTTATTTAGAGTAAGGAAGTAATTAAGGTTGAATGAAGTCCCCGGCCAGGGCCCTGGTCTGATGATTAGGGTCCTTATCAGAAGAGACACCACAGAGTCACTTGCTCTCTCCAGCCCTTGAGGACATTGCGAGAAGGTAGCCACCTACAAGCCAGCAAGCAGCCCTCACCAGGGACCCAATAGCAGCACCCTGCGTTTGGACTTCCCAGCCTCCAGAACCATGAGAAATAACATCTGTCCTTTAAGCCACCCAGGCCATGGTGTTGTGTCACGGCAACCTGAGCTGACTGGTACAGGGGAGGAGGAGGAGGAGGGTCAAGGCGGGAAGAACCAACGATGGTGTGCGTGTTGGTTTCCCTGGACTGCTGCAACAAACCACCATCTGGATGGCTGAAATAACATTCATTTGTTCTCTCACAGTTCTGGAGATCAGAAATCTAAAATAAGTTTCACTGGCCAAAGTCAAGGTGTTGGCAGGGCCACAATTCCTCCAGAGCTGCAAGGGAGAAAGCTGTTTCCATGCATTTCCCAGCTTCTAGAGCTGCACCCTTCAGTTTCTCGGCTCTGGCCCCTTCTTCCATCTTCAAAGTTAGTGGTGCAGCGTCCTACTGCAGTGGTCACATTACCTTCTTCTGTGTCAAATCAGTCCCCACTAACCCCTTACAATCACACTCATGATTGCATTCAGGGCCCACCCAATAATCCAGGATAATCTCATCTCAAAGTCTGGCAAATTCTCTTTGCCATATAAGTAACATTTACAGGTTTCAGGGATTAGGACCTGGACATCTTTGGGGCCATTTATTAGCCTGCTAGAGTGCACAAATGGCTGTGGGGCCATCATGACTTTGTCCATAGCTGCCATCTAAGAAGAACTGCTTCAGTTTTCCCACTGAACCTGGAGACAGTCTCAGAAGCCTTCTTAACCCAACCCTCCAGGGCCATTACCAATAGTTCAGAGTTGGTACACAAGATGGGACCTAGGCGCCCTCTCCACGTGAGGCATTAGAAATCCTTCCTGCTTCTCCCAGGGTGGGAGGCCCTTAGGGACCAACTCTATATCCAAGCATGCCAGTCCAGAAAGAAGCTCAGGGGACTAACTGCCCACTCAACCACCCTTAACACCAAAGGAGAGAAGCTGATGGATAGATGCTGCCCCTTGGTCCCAGGCAGACAGTGCTGAGATATGCAAGTCGGGCTCCTCGGGGATCCCCACAGTAGCGACCGACTGGACAGCTGCGTACTGCTCTTCCTCTGTTGCTGTCTCACCGACCTGCCCCTCTCTCCTGCTCCCCGAGACCAGCTCCCAGGTAAACCGCCTGCCCCAATTCTGTGTCTCAGGCCCTGGTTTCAGTGATCCAGCGCTATGGCTTGACTGTGTCCCTCCAAAATGCCTGTGTTGGAGCCTAATGCCCAATGTGATAGAATTCAGAGGGAAGGCCTCTTGGCAAGAGGAGGAAAGAGCGCAAGTCAAGTCATGACGTCTGAACCCATCCAGAGCGCCCAGCTCAGCCACACTGTCTGCCATGTGGGCGCCATGAAGATGTGGGTCTCCCCAGGACAAAAGCAGTAATGATAGCTGTCTTCTGGTCGTCTGCATGTTATGGCTAAGAAGACAAGCAGAAAAAGGTTAAATATACGTGCCCAAAACCCATTTCCAGAAGCTGGGCCCCATGCCCATTCCTGGCTATGTGACCTCAGGCAAATCACTAAACCTCTCTTTTTTTTTTTTTTTTTTGAGACAGAGTCTTGCTCTGTTGCCTGGGCTAGAGTGCTTTGGCTTCAGCCTACCTAGCTCACAGCAACCTCAAAGTCCTGGGCTCAAGCGATCCTCCTGCCTCAGCCTCCCAAGTAACTGGGAATACAGGCATGTGCCATGCCCAGCTAATTTTATATATATATATATAAAATTCTTTATTTGTCCAGCTAATTTGTTTCTATTTTTTTAGTAGAGAGAGGGTCTCGCTCTTGCTCAGGCTGGTCTCGAACTCCTGAGCTCAAACGATCAACCCACCTCAGCCTCCCAGAGAGCTAGGATTACAGGTGTGAGCCACCGCGCCCGGCCTCCTGTCTGGTTTTGACATCATTTTCAGGGCAGACTCTATTAGGCCCGTATTGTCAACTGCCCCATCCCCAACTCACCCCATTCCTGTTCCATCTGGGTTTGGGCCACAATCCCAAAAGACACAATCCCAAACACCATAACTTCAAATGTTGAAATCCCACAATATAAACATTCCTAGTCTAAAATCCCCAAAAATCACAATCATGAAAGACTGAAATCTCAAAAATATAATTCTGGAAAAAATAATTTAAAAAATTATTTAAAGGACATTTATGTACATTTTTAAAAGGGGATTTTATTTGAGAAACAAAATTTTATTTGAGAACACTTCAGAGGCCACTTTGTACAGTTAAATAGGCAATAATAACATATTAACACATATTTCTGCAAGCATAAGCCTACGGTGTGCCAATGACAACCACACGGGTATAATAGGAGCAGAGGAAATGTGAAATGTGCACATTCGATCACTCTGGCTGGTATTTCATGCACTCAGCTGTATCGCTGGTGCATCAGAAAACCACAACACACAACCTAGAGAGGGATTAAAAACCACGATGGGTCACCACTGCATACACAGCTGCCCAGAGAGCCGCCATCTGGAGCAACTTTATCTTTCACAAACGCTGATATACAAAAAGAGCATCTCTTCATTTACTGAGGAAGTTTCATGTTTTTACATATATGCACAATGCTTACACACAAAGTCAATGTTGTGCTAACGTACTTTCATGGAGTCAAATTTCTGATGTCCAGGGCAGCAGGAGAAAGCCTGTCCCTGCTCTCACAGGGGGACCAATCACCTTCTGTGTTCTCTCCAGGTCCCAGCCAATGGGATGGTGCCTGCCAGCACTGAGGGCAGATCGTCCCCACCTCGTTCCCACCTGGTCCACTCAGACTCACACACTAACTTCCTCCGGAAACACCCTGACAGACACACCCCAAATAGTGCTTTCCTAGGTTTCTAAGTATTCCTGAATCCAGTCAAGCTGACATCTAAAATGAAGTCCACAAGTCCACTGTTTGTCAACTTGGCACCCGGATGCATCTCCTTAAACCACTCTTAATTTCCAAATAAAGACAATAACAAGGTAACAGTGTAACAGTTGTGCCTAACATGATGCAATTAACATGGCACAACTATTGTGTGCAACCGAAAACGTGCTAATCCTTTCCCCAAAATTTGGCTTTCAGGGATTTTAATCTTCTGGGACTGTGATTTGGGGGATTTTAGACTTTAGGGATTTAGAGTTTAAGGATTTTGACCTTTCAGGATTTCAGCATTCGGGATTGTGTCTTTTGGGATTATCATTACTCCAGTGCCATCCACCTGAGTTGGTCCTTTGGAACCAGAATTTGCTACATCCCCATTTGGGGGAATAGTTAGATATCCCACCGGCCTATCCTTTACACTCCCCTACCCATCATTCATCTACCACCTACTCCCCACCCAGTCCAACCCATCTTCCTTTGTCCTTGGTCATAATCCTTTGTTCTCACCAAGTCGTCCACATGTGAATGGCTTCAACAAGTATAATCTATCCACCCACTCCTTTATCCCTCTACCTCCCACCCACCATCTATCCATCCACCTATTTACTCAACCACCTACCTATGCACTCACCATTCATCCTCTACCTATGCATCCACATCCACCCCCTCACCCATCTGTCTACCCACCTATTCACCTGCCCATCTCCCCACCCAGCTATCTACCCACCTATTCACCCACCCACTCCCCATCCACCTCCCCGTCCCCCACCTACCTAGCCACCCATCACATTCCTTCTTTCATCAAATGCTCTGACCAGCACTGGGTGGCAGGTGTTGTTCCTGGGGGTATCTATGTGACAACAGCATGAACAGGCAGGTGTTGTTGGGACTCAGAAAACAAGACCCAAAATGAAGGCCTCAGAAGCCAAAGTGTCTCTCTGACTTTCTCCTGCCCTCCTCTCAGTCCCCTTCTCCCCAGAGGCTAGCCATAGGAACTGGAATCCCACTTCCCCAAGGCAGGTCATAGAAACCAGAACTCCTTTTCCCAAAAGCCAGCCATAAAACCCCAAAATATTCCTCTAACTTCACCCTCCTGCCTTTCTGTGTAAAAACTGGCCATAAAGAAAGTACCTGACCTACCTTGTTTGATTGTAGGTCGTAAGACTCCTATTCCAGAGAGTGCGCTGCCCCACACCCAGGAGGAAGGATGCTGCTCAGAAAGGCTGGAAGAATCTAGACAGACAGGCCTTGCTGGGTTTTCCCACTTGGTCTATTAGCATTAGACCACAGTCTTTTTGTCCAATCATATTTCTACACGGCTGTCCATAGTTTATTGAACCAAAGTATTAAAATGGACAATTCCCCCTGTATCTTTAGGTCTTCATTTTGAAGGCTTCCATGTCACTTAGAACTGTGATCAAATGAATCTGTATGCCTTTTCTCCTATTAATCTGCCTTTTGTAAGTCGATTTTTCAGCAAAACTTCAGAGGGCGAACAGGAAGTTTTCCCTTGGGTCCTACAGTGTTCAGTGGTGGCTGAGGGAAGGTGCCCACCTCTCCCTGTGGGGATGTTGGGAATGCTTCTTAGATGACGGCACATTTGGGCTTGTGTTAGTCCATTTTGCATTGTTATAAAGAAATATCTGAGGTCAGGCGTAGTGGCTCACGCCTGTAATCCTAGCACTCTGGGAGGCCGAGGCAGGCGGATCGTTTGAGCTCAGGAGTTCAAGACCAGCCTGAGCAAGAGCAAGACCCCATCTCTACCAAAAATAGAAAAAATCAGCCGGGCATGGTGGCGCATGCCTGTAGTCCCAGCTACTTGGGAGGCTGAGGCAGAAGGATCACTTGAGCCCAGGACTTTGAGGTTGCTGTGAGCTAGGCTGACGCCACAGCACTCTAGCCAGGGCAACAGAGTGAGACTCTGTCTCAAAGAAACAAAAAACAAAAATGAAAAGAAAAGAAATATCTGAGACTGGGTAACTCACGAAGAAAAGACACTTATTTGGCTCACAGTTCTACAGACTTTATGAGAAGTGTCGCACCAGCATCTGCTTCTGGTGAGGGCTTCAGGGAGCTTACAATCAAGGTGGAAGGTGCAAAAGCAGCAGGTGTGTCACAAACAAGAGAAGGAGCAAGAGACGGTAGGGGTGCCATACTCTCATGTGACCTACTGGAGTGAGAACCTGCCCACATGACCCAAACATCTCCCACTCGGCCCCACCTCCAACATTGGAGATCAAAGTTCAACATGAGATTTGGAGGGACATTCAAACCATATCAGCCTTCAACTGTTAACAATCCATGGGTGGATGTTTCCCAGGGTGTGGGGAGAACAACAAGAGCAGAAGTGTGCGGTGTGCCAGCATTAGGAATAGCAGGTACAGGGGGACACAGGTGTGCCAGCATTAGGAATAGCAGGTACAGGGGGCACAGATGTGACAGCATTAGGGATAGCAGATACAGGGGGACACAGGTGTGCCAGCATTAGGGATAGCAGGTACAGGGGGACACAGGTGTGCCAGCATTAGGAATAGCAGGTACACGGGGCACAGATGTGACAGCATTAGGGATAGCAGGTACAGGGGGACACAGGTGTGACAGCATTAGGGATAGCAGGTGCAGGGGGCACAGACGTGATATTAGGTACAGCAGGTGTAAGGTTGCACAGATGTGACCACACTGGGAATAGCAGGTGTAGGGGTACACAGGTGTGACAGCACTGGGACTAGCAGGTGCAGGGGGGTGTGGGTGTGACAGCACTGGTAATAGCAGGCACAGGGTACAAGGGTGTGACAGTTTGGGAGCTGGGATGTTCTCTGGCTCTACAGTGTGAGGGGCAGCCTGAAAAGGGATTGGGTGGGACAGGTGGATTAAGGTCAGACTATAAAGGCCTGTGAAGTTGGCCATGGGAAGCATCCAGAACAACGGAATTGGGGATTGCTGAGGCCACACCTCACCCCAAGGTCCCCTCTCCTACTATCGCTACCGGCCACACCTCCCTTAGCTCCTGTCTGGACCACCTCTTGACCAGCCCCTCTGCCTCACACTCGGCCAAGTCTTTTATTTCCCACCTTCACCCCCACCTCTCAACCCCCCCATGCTGGCCACATGGTGCCCCTGAGAATCCCCAAAGCACCATCTGCTGCACCTCCTTGTCTTCTCATATGCTGTCCCGCACCCCAGGGCACATGCCCTTGGTCTTGTTCTGTGCAAAACCCCCCTCACGGTCTGCCTCCAGTGAGTCCTCCTCTGTCCCCTCCCCACTCACAAGGGCATTCCCACCCGCCCTGGAGCTCGCCTGCACCTTGAACACCCCTACTCACCTGCCTCCATCATTTTAGCACCGATGTCTGTCCACAGGCCTGTGCTCCCTGATGGGCTGTAGACCTTGGAGGCAGAAACAGTGCCTTGTCCATCTGTAAACCTGGTGTTTAACAAGGTGCTCAGTACACAGCAGGTGTGTGTACATGCAGGTTTTGTTAAGTGAACAAAATGAATGGTAAAAACAACTTTCAATTGCAAAAGCCTTATAACCCCTATCTCAACCTTAGTAGCTACTTAACAATGTCATTTATTGTGACATCTGAGCCCTGGAGACCTTTGAGGTCAGGCCTGTGAGTGAAGGTCTCGGGAGGAAGACAATAGGGACTATTAGGGCCTGTGGTCAAAACACGCATTTAAAAGTAAAACAGAATATTCTACACAAAACAGAACCATCACAGGTCAGAATTGTCCTTCGAACCCCCAAGATATGACCCAAGACAACAGAGCTCAGAATTGCGGTCAGGTAGGTTAAAAGCCATTTGCTGTCTATCAGCTAGGTGGCACTGGGCAAGTCACTTCCCCTCTCTGAACCTCAGCTTCCCCATCAGTCAAGAGGGCCTGACAAAGATGCATGAGGTCATGCTGCATGCCACCGTGTCCTCGCACCAGGCCCGCACTGTTCTTGCCCAGCGGCCAGGAGAGAGGGCAGGCCTGAGCCGGGCCCCTGCCAGCTTCCCTGAGAGCCACAGGCCTTCCCTGGCCTGCAACTTAAACTAGGCCCCTGTTTTCTGTCCCCTCCACACCGATGCGTACCATCTTTCAAGCACGTCACTGGTGACAGGCACAGAGCCAAGCACGCTCATTTGCTTCCCCTGGTCTCCAGGAGGGAAGTGCTGACATGTCATCCACAGGGAAGGATGTGGAGACACAGAGTGGTGAAGGCACTGCTGAGGTCACTTGGTCAGTAACCGGAGCAGATTTACACGTGGGGGCCTGACTCTGGAGCCCCTGCAGCCTTGGACCTTGGCTGACCTTGGCTGACTTTGGAAGTTCTGGAGCTGCCCAAAGACCGTCGCCTGGGCCCGCCCCCAAGGGGCTGACCTCACTGTCTGGGCCGCCGCCTGGGTTGGGGTGTTCCAAGCTCTCTGAGAGATGGGCAGGGGAGGGACGCTGCCCGTGTAATCTCCACACAGCCCTCAGAGGTGGGGGTGAGGTCCCATCCTGTCCTGTCTGTCCCTGCCTCGGTGCTGGCCCACAGACCAGCTCAGGGCCCCTTTGTGGGATCACTGCGACCTCCACATTTGCTGAATGCCACCCAGCTCCCCTGCACAGGCTGCCCAAGGGGGGCTGATTTGAGTTGATAGTGTCCCCCAAAGACTCATGTCCACTCGGGACCTCAGAATGTGACCTTATTTGGAAATAGAGACTTTGCAGGCATAATGAGTTAAAATGAGGTCATACTGGGTTAGGATGGGCCCTGACCCAATGGCTAGTGTCCTTATAAGAAGAAAGGACACAGAATTATACAGGGGAAGTGGCCACGTGATGATGGAGACAGAGACCGGAGTGATGCAGCCACCAGCCAAGGCGTGCTCTGTGCTCCCAGGAGCTGGGAGAGGCAGGGAGGGCCTCCCCCAGAGCCCAGGGGGCCTGGCCCTGCTGACACCTGGTCTCAGACTTACAGTCTCCAGAGCTGTGAGAGAATAAATTCTGATGTTTTAAGCCAGTATATGGCAATTTTTAATAACAGCCCTAAGACACAACTATGGGGCTCATCCCGCTTCCTGCTTTGGCTGAATTCTGGAAACAGCGAGGGCCCTGGTACTTAGGGGGTGGGGCATGAGAATGAGCCACCCAGACCTGCAACTCCAAGGCAGCTGAGGACTCAGCTGGTGTCTCTGAAAGCCAGCCCTGGCTCCCACTGCAGCTGGTGCTCCTAGGTGGGGACACCAGGGCAGGCCTGTTCCTGAGAGGCACAGGCCAATGCTGGATGGGCCACTTTGGCTCCAGGATTCCCCAATGGCCTCGCCAAACCTTCCAACTGCAGGGTGGTCCTCCCCCTCCCCTTCCCCACGCCAGGCCTGGCCTCTCAGGAACACTTGCAGCCACCACCCTGTCGGTATCATTATCCCCATATTGTAGACGCCCAAACTGAGGCTCAGAGAGTGCAAGCGACTTGCCCAGGGCCACAGAGCTGCCTCTGCCGCCCCCACTGTCAGATGAGCCCTGGTTGCCATGGTGCTGGAGAGAGGAGGAGCAGATTCCTGAGATGCGTCCAAAAATACACACCAGCCCCCCCTTCCTCACTCCCTTTCTCTGAAGGAATGTCAAAGCCTCCTTTTGTGCAGCCCCAGGGCCAGGGCCACTTCCTCCCAAAGCAGGGAGGAAACAGAGGAGGTCAGGAGGCAGAGGGCCCAGGAAATGAGTCAGGTGACCCCAACCCAGCTGGGGGCCCTGACTTCCTGGGCCAAGGGCTCCAGACCCTGCAGGGTCTCCTCGCCAGCCCCCACAGTGATGGCCCGCTGACGGTTCCCAGGGAGGGTAGGTTCTTCCCTGCCTTCCTCACCCAGGGGGAGTTCTGGCTCCATGTTTGTTGGGAAGCCTTCCCCAAGTCTCTGGGTACTTGTCTCCTCATGGCCACTTTCCTACATCCCATGGGGGTGTTGGTAGGCCTGGCACTCTCACTGGGCTGTGAAGATGACTGAATGAATGAATGAGAGCTGATGAGATGTAAGTCCCCCCTGTTATCCTCCCACACTCACACTGGACCCAGGCATGTTGGTCCTGCTTGCTGTTGCATCCACAACTCCTGGCACTGATCTCGGCCCTCTGTGGCCTTTCAGGTTCCTGGCCTGTGCCAGGCTCCTCCCTGGGGGTCCCAGCTGTCTCGGCTCTGTTCTCTAGGGGTCCAGAGTGGGTGCTCTGAGAATGTGGGGAATGAACAGATGAATGCCAGGTTGGCCTGGGGTTCAGGAGGCTTTTATAAAGATGCACATTCATCAAAACCTTTCTAGGACTCGGAGCACAGGAAGGCCCACTGCAAAGCCTATGTCTCAGCGTAGGCGAGAGATGGAAAGCAGGAGTATTTATCAAGGTCCCGAGCTGGGCATTTATAGCCAGTCCTTGGTCAGCCCTCAACCCTGGCAGTTGGGTCGAAAAGCGATCAATGAGAGACCAGTGAAGAGACAGAAGATCAGAGAGGCGCAGTCCTGGCCACGGTTAGGCTCTCTGTGCTGCTCTGGAACAGGTCTGACCAGTGCCAGCCACTGAGCATGGCGGGAGAGGGCACAGACAGCTCTGAGAGCGGCCTGGGGGCTGGAGAGCACGTGAGGCCTTGGCCATAGGTCACCGAGGGGTCCCTTAGGTGGCCCCAGCTCAAGTTGGGGAGAAACAAGTCAGACCAGTCATGCTCCCAAAACTTCCCCCTGAAAACAAACATCTCCAGCAGGGCTTACCTCTGAAAACAGAAAGGGGACTGTGGGTGGAAGTGTTTACTTTGCATGATTTCATAACAATTTGAATTTTTACCAAGAGCATGGATTATATGTATTTTTTTAATGAAACAAAACTAAACATGACTACCCGAGGTCTCCACCTTCTTGGAAACTTCTGCCCCTCGAGGGTGGTGGGGGCTTGTGGCAAAGTCCTAGTGATTCTGTCTTGCATCAGCCCTCAACCGACCTTGGGAACACACCACGAGCTAAGCCCCACACTCCAGGGGGACCACTTACTCATTTGCTCATTCATTCCCTCACTGCTCTGCACCAGGCCGTGCTCTGGGTTCTGTGCAGAAAATCAGGCCTCTACCCCCAAAAAGTTGCTGGTCTAATGGAGACTTGCACAAGAACCACACACCATAAAACAAAGTATTGGCACTGATGAAAAATGTGATGTGGGGGCAGGCAGGGAGGGCTGCACAAAGGTGGTGACCTTTGAGTTGGGCCTCGGAGAGTGAGTAGGAGTTTGCCAGAAGGAAAAGAGCTAGGGAAGATGTTCCAGGCAGCAAGAAAAGTGTGAGCAAAAATGTGGTGTGTGACTCAGGTACCAGGAGGAGTTTGGGGCAAATGAAACATGCGGTGTGGGGCCGTAGGGGGCAGGAGATCAGGCTGGAAATGAGGGTAGAGCCCAAACACTCAAAGTGGCTGGATGCCCAGCAAGGGGGTTGGAGTTTTTCCTCTGGGCTGATGACTTGAAATTGCTTGCCGAGGGAAAGGCTTTGGTTTTAGATTCTGATCCAGTGGGCCAGGGTGGGCCTGGATTTCTACACTCTTTGAAAAGGCTTCCCAGCTGACCTTGATGTGCCCCAGGGTTGGCGCCCACTGCTGCAGCTGGGGCCATTGAAAATGCAGGAGCAGGAAGTGACAGAGCCTCACTGTAGCCTTGGTGTGAGGATGAAGTGTAGAGACAGTAAGGAGGACGTGGTGCTGCAGTCCTGGCAGGCCACTCTAAGGGCCGAGCTGGGGTGGCCGCAGTGGGGACAGAGAGAAGGGGCTGGGTTTGGAAATACAGAGGAGGTGAACATGGTGGAGACCCCCAATGTCTGCAGAGACAGGTGACTGAGGCAAAGGCCACTGTGCCCCACCGGCTCTGTGCATCAAGCCCTCAGCTCCTCCACGTGCCAGTGCAAGGGAGCCACTAATGACCCCAGGCCACTGTCCTTAGATGCATGGCCTCAGAGCATCCTCCACCAGTGGCTAGAGGATGGGGTGTCCCCTCCTGCCTGGAGCAACGTCCCTGCATGTTTCTGGTTAGGATGGCCACAGGAGCCATTCCATGGGAGATTCTGAAGGCGGAGGTGAAAGAGCCACAGGTTCTTCACTGATCTGCAGGCCACATCCTTGGTGTGAGGCAGCGGGGGCTACAACTGGTCCACCTTTCCCCGTCCCATTCCCGTGCCAGGCATGTGTGTTTAGCTGCATGACAAAGGCCCGGCTTGGGCAGGGCGCCCACACCACCCAGGTCAGAGGCCACGGACCCAGGTTCAGCCCACCCCAACAGGCTCCAGCTCACATGTGATGTTCCGGCTTGTTCTCACCCATGTGTCATCCCTTGTCCCTCCCCGCCTACCTGCCCTGTGGACATAGAGCTCCAGTGAGACTGGGGACTGTAAGGCTGGTGGCAGGGGCCCCCTCCCCTCCCTAGATGGAAAAAGAAAACGCTTAGTGACCTGACCCGCCAAGGACAAACTGCCAGGACCCACTGAGAGGAACCACACCCAGATGTCCACCTGGATTCCACAAATACCTCCAGCCCCTCCTATTTCTCAACGACCATCCAAGGTCACAATAGAGAATCCCCAGCTCTTCCCACCACAAGTCCCTAGCCCCGCCCAAAGGGTATAAAAGGCCTCAGCCCCTTCAAACTGCGGCGACTTCTGGGGCCCCCCCTCTCTTTGGACCCCAGAACCTCATCCACGAGTGTATAATAAAGCCACGTGGTTTGGCCCCTACTCTTTCTCTCTGTCTTTTCTTCTCACCACCGCCGAAAAACCTTACAGGGACAGCAGCCTTACAGAGACCACGCGACCCACAGCGTGAGGCCCAATCTTGTGCTCATGTCACAGACACCTGCCCTGCAGGCTCTGCTTCTCAGCTTGAGTCTTGACCCGTGTCCCTCCCTTTTCCACACACGGAAGGCACAGTTGAAGTCACTGACTTAGTAGGGGGCAGAGTTAGTCACCCCATCCTTACCCAGCACATATACACATGCACATAGTTAGCTTTGGGAACAAAGGGGTAAATGGACACCCAACTTTCTGTGCTGCGTGCTCCCCATAACCAGGCTGCCATGAGGTGGCATCCAGCCACATTTTCAGGAGAATGAACTGAGGTCGTGGAGAACAGTGATCTGCCTGAGGCAGCAGGGGTAAGCAGCAGAGCTGGGACTTGAACCCAGGTCACTCTGACTTCAGAACCCCCCGCCCCCCTGGTGTCAGGCCACACAACCAGCTGTCCCATAGCGCCAGCCAGGGACTCATTCTCCCCAAAGCCCCTGACTCATCCACTCAGCACACCTTCCAGGGCCCAGCCCTGCGACTGGACACAAAGGCGCTGAGCTGTGTTTTGGGGTGTTGCCTCCAAAGGCAGTGGGTGTCCTCTGAAGTCTCCTGGCTCCAGCCCCTCCCTCCCTTCCCTGTGTGCCAAGCAAGTGCTCAGAGGGCTGGGGTGCAAATGGCAAAGACTTGGCTGTTCCCTGGGCTCCCATCCTGGCTGCCCCATCAACCTGCATGGCAGGTGGGATGGGGTAGGGTCTCAGGCGAGCCTCAGCCTCAGGTGAGGGGAGGACCAGACCTCATATGAGATCAGGGAAGATCTTGAGTGTGAGGCCCTGGGCACAGGGCAGCACCCAGAACTAGAGCCCGAGGACGGTGCATACCCTTCCTGCAATGTCCACGTGCTCCTGGACTCAGGTACCTTCTGCCTCATGCTATTCCGAGGCTGCTCCCCAGGGGATTTTCCATATCCCCTGTGTGTGCTACCAGTTATTATAGCAAGCAAGGTGATTACACATTGATTGCAGCCTGCGCCCTCTGTCCTCTGACTTCTCAATGAGCTGTGGGTGCTTAGGCAAAAGGGACTCTACTCTCTTAAACTCAGGGATGTGCAGGCTGTAAGGGCCTGCAGGGCTTGCCTTGAGCAATGGCTTTCAAACTGCTGTTAACCCCCTTGCAGCTGAATCCTGTCTAGGAACAGTGCCTTACATGGACATCTGACCTATGAAACAGGTAAAAATTGAGCTAGCCTGGTTGAAGCAGGATGTTGAAGAGGGGCCAGGAGAAGAGTCTAGAGTCCTGAGCCCCATTTGCCTTGTAGCTCTGGATCCTGAAGATGGGGGCTAGGGTGGTCCTGGCAGCAGGCTCAGGGTGGCCAGAACAGAGGCGGAGCAGGAAGCAGCCACTCCTTACCAACTGGTATGGAAGGATTTCAGTATCTTTTTTTTTTTTTTTTTTTTTTTTGAGACAGAGTCTCACTTTATTGCCCAGGCTAGAGTGAGTGCCGTGGCGTCAGCCTAGCTCACAGCAACCTCAAACTCCTGGGCTCAAGCAATCCTGCTGCCTCAGCCTCCCAAGTAGCTGGGACTACAGGCATGTGCCACCATGCCCGGCTAATTTTTTCTATATATATTAGTTGGCCAATTAATTTCTTTCTATTTATAGTAGAGATGGGGTCTCGCTCTTGCTCAGGCTGGTCTCGAACTCCTGAGCTCAAACGATCCGCCCACCTCGGCCTCCCAGAGAGCTAGGATTACAGGCTTGACCCACCGCTCCCGGCCGGATTTCAGTATCTTAAGAACCGTGCGTTGGTGCCAGTGTGGAGGGCCAGTTAGTTAACTCATCTTTCATACCAAGCAGTCAGTCTATGCAAACAACACAGAATATGTCCTTGAAAAAATCATAATGACTTCAACCTGTTAATGTTTCCACAGTTTCTTTTCTTAAATTAGAAGGATGTTTTTGGGAAACTATCTCTTGGTATATAGAAGAAATATGTGGCTCATACCTATAATCCCAGCACTTTGGGAGGCTGAGGTGGGAGGATCACTTGAACCCAGGAGTTCAAAACTAGTCTGAGTAACGTAGTGAGACTTTATCTCTACAAATTTTTTTAAATTGGCCATTGCACTCCAGTCTGAACAACAGATTGAGACCCCATTTCAAAAAAATAAAGAAGGAAGAAATATGTATGTGATGTCAACAATTCCATTAACTTCCCTTCTATTTCCTTCTGTTAAATTCAAATAAAATTAAATTTAAAATAGTTTCTAAAACATGAGTGTTCTTGTTTTGTAAAAGTATTTCTGCTCATCTGTTTCTTCATCCATCCTTCTGTTTGCGTATTTGCAGATGGAGTTGTCCAGAATGATGTTCAGCTAATATTAATGGCTATTTCTGGCTGGTGGGAATTGGGTTGTTTTTTGACTACCATCTTTGAGATTTTAAGCATGTTTTCATTTTCTTATGTATAATAAATAGGTATTACTTTTTTTAAAAAATTGTGATTTGCTTTAAATTGCAAACTGTGATTTTTTTTTTCCTTACAAAAAATGCCTAGAAGAAAACATATTAAGACTGCCGACCAGAACTAATTCTGGAAGCCCTGGAACCATGGATGACTGCTACTTCTTATTTTTACTTTTTTTTTTTTTTTTTTGGTCTTTTTTAAGTTTCTAAAAGCAAAGGAAGACAATTTTACTTTTAAAATAAGGAAATAAAAAGATATGGAGATTGTGAAACAAAAGCAGCTGGCAGAACAGCTTGGCAATGAATTATTCATTCAATAAATATTTATTAAACAACGTGATGTCAGGTTCCAATGTTTACTGTCATTTTATGACTTTAGGTTTTTGGTTACTACATTCTAAAATGGCTCTCTTTTCCCATACATTTTTCCTGCAATTATGATATGCCGCCATTAGATGGCAGTAGGGATATCAGTACGTATTCTGGGACATGCATGTGTCACCCGAGTCTCACATGAGACCTTCAGTCAAGCCACCTGCTACAGATTTATAAGTTCTCATTGATGACATATGTTTTTATTGTTATAACTTATAACAATTTTTTAAAAAGTTGGGAACATTACAATTGACAATATAATTAAGGCTCCCTCAAATACAGGAAGGCTGTCCTTTTGGGTTTTCATGGAGGCTTCTTTACATAGGCATGATTGACACATGGACAACTGTGTCGAAATGTGAATGGACAAAAAGGGCATGATCTAAGCTCAGCAAGGCCTGTCTATTCAGATAATTCTTGGTGTGTAGCATTCCCTCCTCCAGAGTATGGGGCAGGAACCTCTCTGGAAGGTGAAAGGGCAGGAGGAAGTCAGAGAGATTCTGTGTACTGTAAGAAGGGCTATGGGGAGTTATAAGCAAGGAACCATTGACAAAAACGTGTATGATAGATCATGATATCGCACCCCCCTTCTAGGATCTTGGCCCCTCAATTCCAGATGGCCCTAGTCACTCTACAAAACTCTCAGATTTGCATTTTTTCCAAACTTCATAGTTGTTTTCTGCAGGAGGGTTAGTTTGTTACAAGCTACTCCGTCTTAACTGGCAGCAGAAATTAGGACACGTTGTAAATGCCTGTGCACCCAAGTGAATGTCAGTCCCTCAAGGACAGGGACTGAGTCTCCTTCTCTTGGTGCAGACATGGCCACCACCAGGAAGTTTTCTCACAGCTCAAGGCCAGCTCAGATGCCCCCCTTCGCACCTACAGCTTTGCACCTGCAGGCCCTGCAGGGACCCTGACCTCAGCATACATTCTGTGATTGCTGCTGCTCTTCTAGTCGTCAGTATCCCCACTAGATGTGAGTGCCTACAGGGCAAGCAGGGGCCATGAGTGAACATGTGCTGAGCAAATGCTGACTCCAGGCTCTCCAGGGCCCAGAACAGTAGGACTAACCACCGCCCACTCAGCACTGACTCCCCACAGTCCACGGAGAACACAGGAGCCTGAGAAGCAGCAGCAAACATCAGGGCAAAGAGGGCACCAGGTGACTGAGGGAACCCTGCCAGCCTTTGGAGTTTTTATGAATGACTCTTGGAAACAACTTCTCAGGGCCTCCTGGCCAGGTGCCAGCTGGCTGCCCCAGCTTCAGAGCAGCTGCTCAGGGACGCCCCGGCTGGAGAACGGGCAAGCTTGTGTCTACATGTACTGGAGCAGACAGGAGAGTGCCTTTAGAGGAGGCTGTGGACGTGCCATCTGGCGAAAATGAGCCTTCTGCATGTGTAATACCATGATGGTAGGTAGCATTCACTCAGCATTTACATGACACCCACTCTGCTCAAGCAATCTCAGTGACATCTGCCAGGTGATGGCAAAATGATGATCTCTGATTTACCCATAAGGAGAATGAGGCACAGAGAATTTAAGGACTGGCCACGTATAAGGTAGTAAAGCTGGGCTTTGAGACTAGGCAGCCTGACTCCCAGGCAATGGGCATGGCCACCAGGTTTTGCCACCTCCTAGCACGGCTACAGGAAAGGTCGGAAGTCCTCCTACCTGGGGTTGCATTTCTGAAAATGTTATCAGCTTTTGGTTTATGGCTCTGAGCTGCCCTTTCCACAGTCCCCTCAGCCTCTTTGCTGCCACAACCCCCTCTTCTCCAACCACCACCCACTGCCATCGTGATCAGTCAAGTCGGCGTGGTCAGGGACACTCAACACAGAATCAGGCTGAACCTCCCCAGTCCTTCATGATCAAACTCATTCCTTATACCTCATTATAATCACCACCTCATGGCAAAACACACACGTACACTCTCATACACATGATTGTATGCACACATGTATAGACACACACGTGTATGTGCAGGTGAGCATGCGTGTACACAGTCACAAACAGAAATGCTCATCGCTTCCAGTTTCCATGGAGTCACCCTACATCTCCCCGCCCACTGCCTTTCTGGAGGCTCATGGCTGTAGCTCTCACCCACTCTACAGAGCAGGAAGCTAGAAAGAGTCTCCTTCCAGGCTTCTCACTTTTTGAGAACAGTAAGTCCCTAACGGTTAAGCCACTATGGCTGGTTGCTGGTTTGTAGCTCACTAAAATCATAATCAGCACAAAGACCAGTTCACAGGACACCTCTTTCAGTAAGCCTTCCTAGATTCCCCTGCCAGATTTAATCTGGTGCTCTGTATTTTTATCGCATGTGGTTGGTTATTTCATCATCACAGTTGACATACATTGTGTTTCCAGATCACCAGGTATACCTGCCCATCACCCACAGTAAAACATAAACATCCTGGGGCAGACCCATCTTGCTTGCCCTGGTATCCACCATATTTCTTAGCCAGTGCCTGGCAAGATGATGTAGAAGAAAGAGCAGAGGAATCACTCATGGAGCTTAGGCTCGAGTCCTAGCTACCTTGTCTTACCTCTGTGGTACTGAGTTACCTCTTTAAGCTGCTGTTTCTGCATCTATAAAACTATAATCATATTCATTTCCTAGGTGTTGTGATGTTCAAATGAGTTAATCAGTATGAAAAAATTTTTGGAGATAAAAAAGCACCACTGTACAAATGGAAATTATCATCAACATCCATTTCTGATAAGGGTTGTTGAATCAGAGCCTTGCCATTCACTTAGGACCACAAATAGCAACACACACACACATACCCCCCACAGGCATGAGCACAGCTCTCAAGTCAAATCAACTTGAACTTCCCTTGGAGGCCACCCAAGCTAACCTTAACCACAGATAGCTCACACTTGATGACATGGTGCTGATTTGAGAACTAGTCGGGCTTCTATATGTTGTTTTCTTTGGGCCAAACACAGTGTCATCACATTATATATTAACATCTGGAGCTCCTGTTCCCCTACCCCCAAGACACGAGGGAGGCCTTTATACAGCTTAACAAGTGAGAGAGCTGGAAATAAGACCTTCTAACCCAGGCTAACTCTGGATTTGGACAAAGACATGCTGGCCCCTTCCAGCAAAAGGAGCACAACTCCAGGCCTTCACCCAGGCCTGGCAGGAGATAGAAAATCAAGCCTGGCCCAGGGCTAGCTCAGGTTGGGCATCCAGGGGGCCAAGCCCAGGGTCAAAGAGTCCCAGCCCTCTCTCTGTCATGATTCATAGACAGTCAGTATCCAGGTTGCTTATTCATTCAACAGACACCACTTAAGTACCTACTGTGTGTCATGTCCTACATTTGGCCCTGGGGACACAGACTGAACCCTGTGTCCAAAGAGCCCCAAGACAGTGAAGTATTAGGGAAGGAATGGAAAATAAACAAGTACCTGTTAGGCACCCTCCTTGGGCCACACTCTGTATGTGATGCTTTCAAAAATTGCATTTAATTCCTACACCAACCCTTCAAGGTATTTACTTATTTAAATAGGTTTGGCCAACTTTACCAGCTTAAGGTACAAATAAAGTCTATTTTTAATATTCAAATTACTCTTACCAGCACCTCCCAGATTAGCAGAAGACCATCACAGGTCTCTCTGTGTGTTTCTTTTTCTCTCTGTCCCTCCCTCCCTCTTGCCTCTTGCTTAGAGAGAAGAGAACCTCAGAGCAGCACTTTTGGTGGCCTGGGTTGCACCTGCCATCACCAACACATATGGTCGGATGCTGTCCTTACCCAGAGGTGTGATCCTGCACATCTGGTCTAGCAGCAGCTTCTTGGAGAAAGGCAGTTGGGGAGGACAAGGTCATCCCCAGGGCTGCGGCCTCCTGTGGGGGACTCCTGCCCTTTAACAACCACGGTCCACACAGTCCCCAGACAGGCCACAGTCGTTCTCCAGGGCATACAACTCAGCACCACCCACCTTGCCAGGGCAAGTACAAGCCAGGCCCCACCTCTCTCCAGACCCACCTTGTTCCTCTCATGCCCCAGCTTACTCAGACTGGCAGGAAATTCAACATCTCCATCTAGGGGCTTCTCCCGCCTAGACTATCAGAGAACAAGTGCTGTGTTCTAGGGGCCGGTTCAAATTTGGGTCTGTATTTCTCAACAGCAAACGCATAGAGAGATACTTGTGGTATTAGTATTACCTCCACTAAAAATGAGAAAAACGAGATGGCAAGGGATGAAGTGACATGGCTAAAGCCATGAGGCTGGGAAGTGGCAAGACCAGGAGTCAAGCCCAGGCCTGTCAGATTCCAAGTGTGGGCTCTTTCCCATGCCACTGCTGTCTCAATCAGGCTCCCCCAAATCAGAGCCGAGACAAGGCTCTGGGTTTAACTGCTTGGTCTCAGAGGAGACATCAGCAGTGTTGGGGGAGTGGGGAGGTAAGACAGGCAAGGAAGGAGGTGAGTAAAAGGTGCCCTAATGCACAGGTGACCACTGTGAGCAACCAGGGCTCAAGGCCACTGGGCACCTCTAGGTGACTGCAGAACACACCTGGAGTGGTCCCACAGAGGAATGAGGGAACTGGGGTATTTATCCACCAACTCCTGCCCATCATTGGTTGAGGACACTCCCAGGGAGTGTGAACTGCTTAGGATTTCCCACCTGGCCCGTTTCAGGGCCTAGAAGCTTCTGCAGCCAGAGAACTGCTCAGGCAGAGGCAAGTCTGCAACAATAGCCCTCCATTAGGGTACAGGTAAGGCTCAGCCGTAGGAAGTCCAGGAGCAGACACCAGTGCTGGGCATGAGGCGGCATGATCCAGGAGGCTATGCCCAGGCAGCAGCCTGCCAGGTGCAGGACAGGTCCTGGGGCAATACTCATTAGAGGAGGGCAAGGGGGCAGTGGGGACACAGCCCCTGGGCAGCCTTGAAGCAAGACTCCAGATTCAGAGAAGATTCAAGGGAACTGGGTGGAGCCAGCTGGATGATGGGAATAGGGACAGCTGTCCTTTTTCCTGGCAGGGAGACCCAATGGATAGGGGTCTAATGGGGCATAGAAGGGTGGGACCCTGTGGGCCCTGGCCAAGCTGGGACAAGCCATGTCCCAAGGACAGAGCCAGGAGGTACTGAGTACTCGGATGAGAACTCATGTTGGTGAGGAAGGTGTTTAGCTTCAAGGAACAAAACCTTGAGTACAGGCAGCCTAAACAAATAGGGTCTGGTGTTCGCACTTCGCATGAACACCAGGAGCAGAGAGCAGCTGTCCTAGCCTCAGCAGCTCAACACTGCTGGCTGACATCTAGATCATCCTCTTCGCCCTTGTCTTAGAGTCAGTAAGATTGCTGCTGTCCCAACCATCACGCTGGGGTTCAAGGTAAACAGAAGGGACCAGGGTTGTGCCAGCATCTGAAGTTTTCCTGGAAATGACCCCAAAGATTCCTGCTCACTGGCTAGACCTGAGTCACATGGCTGGGAACACCATGAAGAAAAGTGAGATGAGATTTATGAAACAGCCAGACAGGAGGCAGAGAGGGAGTGCAGCCCAGGCGAGATCGAAGACAGGAAGGGTACAGGCTTCTGCGCTCCTCCCCACTGGGCAGGCCACAGCAAGGGCACGAGCAGGCTCAGGATGGGAGGTGCAGAACCCAGTGTTTCTCCCGGTGCTCAGAAAGAGCTTATTACTACTGTGGCATAAGAAATCACCCTGGAACCTACCAGCTTAAAACAACGCCAAAGAGACACAAAAACCAAACAACTCCATTATGGGCAAAGGGCTTGAACAGACGTTTCCCCAAAGAAGGTATCTGAATGGCAGCAAAAACAGGAAAAAATGCTCAACATCATAAGTCATCAGGGAAATGCAAATCAAATCCACATGAGATGTCACCTCATACCCATTAGGATGGCTATTATCAAAAGAAAAGAAAAGAAAAACGAGTGCTAGTGAGGATGTGGAGAAGCTGGAACCTTTGTATATCGTTGCAGAGAGTGTAAAATGCTGCAGCTGCCACAGAAAACAGCACAGTGGCTCCTCAAAAAATTACAAATAGAACTACCATACGATCCAGCAATCCCACTTCTTGGTTTATACCCCAAAGAACTGAAAGCAGGGACTCTAACAGATATTTATACACCCACGTTCATGGCAGCATTATTCACAGTAGCCAAAAGGGAGAAGCAATGCAGGTTTCCATCTACACACAAACAGATAAACAAAATGTGGAATATATATGAAGTGGAATATTATTTGACCTTAAAAAGGAAAGAAATTCTGACACATGCTACAATAGGGATAAACCTTGAAGGGATTATGCTAAGTGAAATAAGCCAGGCACAAAAGGACAAATGTTGTGTGCTTCTACTTATATGAGGTATCTAAAGTAGTCACATTCATAGAGACAGAAGTAGAAAGGTGGTTATCAGGGACTGTGGGGAGGAAGGAATAGGGAGTTAGTGTTTAATGGGGACAGAGTTTCAGTTTGGGAGGATGAAATAGTTCTGGAGACAGATGGTGGTGATGGTTGCACAACAATGTGGATGTACTTAGTGCCACCAAAATGTACATTTAAAAATGATTAAGAAGGTAAATTTTATGTTATATATATGCTACTGCAATTAAAACAACTATAGGTCAGGCGTGGTAGCTCACGCCTGTAATCCTACCACTCTGGGAGGCCGAGGTGGGCAGATTTGAGCTCAGGAGTTCAAGACCAGCCTGAGCAAGAGCGAGACCTCATCTCTACCAAAAATAGAAAAATTAGCTGGGCATGGTGGTGCATGCCTGTAGTCTCAGCTACTCGGGAGGCTGAGGCAGGAGGATCGCTTGAGCCCAGGAGTTCAAGGTTGCTGTGAGCTAGGCTAATGCCATGGCACTCTAGCCAGGGCAACAGAGTAAGACTCTGTCTCAAAAAAAACCAAAAAAAAACTATAATCATTTTATTATCTCTCACAGTCCCTATGGGTGAGGAGTTTGGGAAGGGCTTGGCTGGGTAGTTCTGGATGGTTCTGGCTCAGGTCTTTCATCACACCCTTATCTCCTTGAGGGCAGGAGCCAAGTCACAGTCATCTGACCTACTAACTGGCTGTTTCATCAGTGCTTTTCCAGCCTTGGGAGCCTCTGGGAGGGCTCAGACCCTAGACAGCCAGGCAGCAAAGGGGCCCAGGGGCCGAGGCCCACTGCCAAGAAGGAAGTGCCACACAATAGCCCCCAAGAGGCCTGTCCCTCTCATAGCCAGATTTGCACTTCCAGGGACAAAGGAGACTTCCTCTGTAGGAAATGATACCCAAGGGAGGGCTTCCGGTGGGAGTAAGCTGAGAAGGGGTTGGGGAGGAGGGCAGGAGAAGGTGAGTTCTGGGTACTCACTGGGCCTGGTCCCTGGGCACCAAAGGCTGCGGGCAGAAAGCCAACCTACAGGCCACTGAGAACTTCTCATTCTCCCTGAGTCTGTCTTTGAGCCTAGAGGTCAGAGGCCACGAGTCATGAAAACACTCCTTTGAATCCCAGCTCCACCTTTGCAGGCTGTGTGACCTTATGCTCCGCAGCTACTCTTCCCTCTCTGTAAAAGGAATTCAATGCTCATGGTGCATCTAGGTGCTCAGGGTGTAATTGCAAGACCCAGACCAGACCCAGGCTTGCTCTCAGGCACGTCGTTGCTCTCCCGGGCAAAACAGACAAAAATAAACAAACAGAGACAAATAAAAATAAATAACCATGAATCCTAAGTGTGAGGCAGTTGAGGTGTTGATTAATCTCACCCCTCACCTCCACATTTGGAGTCAATTAGGAAACAGAGTCGCCAGGTGGGAAGGGCTGAAACGTCAGCTCTGGTGCTGGAAAGCGGAAGTGAGACGCTGTTGGAGAAGTCATTCTGACTCAGACCCAGATGGGCGCTTGCTCCTTCCCCCTGATTCAAACCTAACCATCCCAGGAAGGAGCCAAGCAAGGCAGCCAGAATGGGGCAGGCACCCACCAGGGGAGAGCTGGCCAAAGGGAGCCACCCCGAGGGCCATGTGGACTCAGGATCTCTCCCCCAGGAGTGGAGTGGGCTGCCTCCATGGAAATCCCGAGGGACCAGAGGCTGCCCCATGGCAGTAACAGGTTTTAGGAAGGAGCCAAATGGGGGCTGATATCTGGGCTAGGGCAGGTGGTAACCCAGCCAGTGACTGGACGGTAAGGTGGAACCATCTCTTAGGTGTACGTGTGGACATCTTTTCCAGAAAGAAGGACCGACAGATGCACAGCCCAAGGAGGGAAGACCCTGCTGAACGACACGCGCACAGACTGAAGAGGGAGGACTTCTGTAAAGCCCAGGCAGAGTTCACCTCTACACAGGGACATCTCGAGAAGCCTGTGAGCATGTGCATGTCCACCATCGGCTGATGTGTAGGCTTAGGAGAGGGTGCCTTCCTGCCACCCTTTCCTGTGACCCTCTGCTTGGAGCAAGGCCAAGGGGAGGCCATGAAGAGGAGCCAGGAAAGTATAAGGGAAGCAGAGAGGAGAGGGGAGGAATGTGGGGACAAAAGGAGAGGGAGAGAGCTGGGACTTGAAAAGGGGATGGGGGAGGGGGTGGGGTAAGGCCAGAGCAGAGGGGAGCAGGCCACGGTGGCCTGCAAAACTGCACTGGGAGGCTCTGAGCTGGGGTGTGAGATGTGCCCATCCCCAGAAGCTCACAGGTGCTGACCCACCACCCCTGCAGTTGGGGAGCAGGCCAGCAGCCCTCCCAGGTGAGGCCGGGTCAGATCACTGTCCCCATGTGTAGCAGGCTGAATTACATTCCCCAAAAAGATATGTTCAAGTCTTAACCTTTCAGTTCCTGAAACTGTGACCTTATTTGGAAAAAGGTCATTGCAGATGCAAGTTAAGGATCTGAAGATAACATCACGCTGGATTTGGGGTAAGACTTGAGCCCAATGATGAGTGTCCGTATTAGAGAGGAAGACACAAAAGGAATACCAGGTGAAGACAGAGGCAGAACAAGCCAAGGAAAACCAGGAGCCACCAAAAGCTCGAAGAAGCAAAGAAGAGGTCTCTCCTAGAGCCTTCAGAGGGAGCACAGCCCTGCAACACCTAGACTTCAGACTTCCAGCCTCATCAACTGGGAATAAATTGCTACTGTTTTCAGCCACCCAGTTTGTGGGCATTTGTTACAGCAGCTCTGGAAACAAATACACTGTGGGACACCACAGCCCACTGCAGGGTCCTTCAAGGCTGCCAGCGAGTGACAAAAACACAGGTCTCGACACTCCCTCAGAGCCCTCTTCCCACCCCTCGGCCTCCAGAAAAGTCACAGGGAGCTCAGCCAGGGCATCTGGGAAGGAGGAGGAGGGAAGACTGACAGGAGCATTCCAGGGGACCCCATTGACCCTGGTGGCTGATGAAGCTGCAGCCTGTGTTGCTGGGCCACCTCAGACCTGCAGACCTCAAGGGGAAGCAATCTCGGTGAAAGTGCTGCCTGCGGTTAGTGGTCAGGCGAGGAGGAAGTGGGGAAACTGCTAAGCTCTTGCGGCCCGGGCACTGCAGCCTTTTGGGTGCACCTCTGTTCCCAGCAAAGCTAGCAGCAGAGGTGGACTTGGCCAGGATGCTAATCAAGCTAAGGTTCTGGGCCCCCTCACTTGCACAGACCTCTTTGAAAGTCCTGTACCTGATTTCGTATTTTTCTTGAAGGGGACGCCCCCGCCGCTCAATTGTATAAGCATCGGGTCTACAAACCCTGGATCCCTCCCTGCTAACACCAGGGCCACAAGGGTACACTGCTCACACAGAGCCAGTTGTGTTGATGTTTTCCTGGGTTTTCTGTCATCCGACCATCCAGCCATCCGTTCTCTATGCAATCATCCATTTGTGCTCCGGGCAGCCAACCAACAGAAATTATTGAGTCTCTGCCATGGGACATACGCCCCACTCTCAAGCAGCTCATGATTCAAGGCAGGAGAAACAGGGCACACAGGAAGATAAGAAGCAAACAAACCTACGCTGGCCTGATGAGCATGAGGCAAGAGATGAGCTGAAAGGAAGAACTGTGGAAGGAACATCTGGCTCTGTCTGGAAGTCAGGACGGCCCCACCACAGAGTTTTGAAGGATATGTAGGAGTTCATCATCAGACAAGGGAGAGGGCAGCTTAAGCAGAGGGAACAGCATGGACAAAGGTACACGGCAGTGCGAGTCACTTGGACACTCGCAGGTGACTTCACCTTCCTGCCAGATGAAAAAAGGGAGAGAGGGAAGGCCTATGCAGTGAGTGGAGAGAGCCGGGGCCCCGAGGGAGTGTGGTAGTGTCCTAGGGCTCCTGTAACAAAGTCCCACAAACTTGATGCCTTAAAACAACAGAAATTTGTTGTCTTTCAGTTCTGGAGACCAGAAGTCAGAAGTCAAGGTGTCAGCAGGCTGTGCTCTGTCTGCAGGCTCCAGGGAGGATTCTTCCTGTTTCTTGGCGTCATGCTTGGCATTCCTTTCCTTGCAGATGTGCCACTCCACTCGCTGCCTCCACTGTCACATGGTGTTCCTATGTGTCTGTCTCGTCTCCTCTTCTTATAAAGACACCTGTCATATTAAATTAGGGCCCCCAATTGGGTCTA
Source organism: Mirza zaza (assembly GCA_008750895.1). Taxonomy (NCBI): domain Eukaryota; kingdom Metazoa; phylum Chordata; class Mammalia; order Primates; family Cheirogaleidae; genus Mirza; species Mirza zaza. The sequence continues at coordinate 18,176 of VSMD01103425.1, read as the reverse complement.
ACTCGATTACATCTGCAAAGACACTATTTCTAAATAAGGTCATAGTCACACATATTGGGAGTTAGGGGCTCAACAAATCCTTTGGGGAGACACAATTCAGCTCACCGGAGGGAAGAATCATCAACAGGACTTGCTGTTGATTAGATGACGTGGACACAGGGGTCGAGGGGCGCAAAAAGCAGAGAGGAGCTGAGGAGTCCCTGGAGTTAGGAGGAAGCTTTGATCCACCCATATTGGGACTGGATGGCCCTGGCCAGAAACTGGGGTTTCTGAGATGAGCTGTACACAGTCCATGGCCTCTGGGAGCTCCTGGTCAAGCAGGGAGGCAGGAAACCCAGTCCTGCCAGCTACAGTGATGACTATGTATTGGAGACACTGGGCAGGGACACAGGAGCTTCCTCAGGGGCAGGGAAGGCCCCAGAGAAGTACCAATAGGACCAAGTCAAGAATGCTTGTCTTCATCTTTAACCGATGGCACCCAGGTGTGCCTGTCTGGCCTGGCCTCTCCTGTTTGAAGTCCAGCCACCTGTCCTTTAGAGCAGCCCTCTCCAACCCTCTCCAGCTCCCACCTCAACCTGAGCCTTACTTTTGCTTGTTCCTGATGTCCCTTCAAAGCTTCCATAGCTTTAGGCAGCAGGTAAAGGAAAACCCTTCCCAGCTGGTCTGCCTCTGCCCTGCCCCCATAAGCTCCAAGTTTGATTTCCTTGGACTCCTGAATTTCACTTTGGCCTTAGGCTCTTGGGCCCCAATTCCCCCAGGGGGCTCTGGTCGGCTGCCCCACCCACTCTTGGCTCCCAGAGATGGTCTCCACCAGACCCTCTTCCAGGTCCACACCTTCAAGACCTTGTCTGACCCCAGAACTTGGCAGCCTCCAAACAGGGTGGATGGCCCAGGTGAAGCATCTGGACACTCCTTCTTGGTGTTCTCTCATCCATTTTGCACTGAGGCAAACTGACACCTGGGAGCCCACATCTCCCTGCAACCTCATCTGTTCTCACTCTGGCAGCTGGTAGCAGGACTCAGGCTTGGAGAAAGGGAGACCCCAAGTAGGTCCTGCACCTGGGCAGTAGGCCCAGGGCTCCAGAAGAGCTGTGCTGGAAACAACAGGTGGGGACAGGATGCTGATGACACCTGTGGGAGCCAAACTACTGCCGCACATCACACCGCTAATGGATTCCAGCTCACTCCCATCCAGATTTTCTTGCTTTAATCCTTGATGAGGTGTGCTGGGTCCTTGTGGTCTCCTAGGCAGGACTTCATCCCTCCGAGACCACTGGACCCTGTCCATGGCAGGGTCCCCTAGAAGCACCCAGCCAAGATCTCTTCAGAGTGCAAGTGAGAACTACAGAGGTGTGTTTGAAACAGAGCATCTGTCAGGCTGCCTTGACCCCTTAATGAAGGTCAAGAGTGCACACCTGCTTTACTTCTTTCTTCCTCTAACCAGATGGCCTGGAGCACTTAGCATCTCTCAGCATCATTTCACATCTTTAAAAAAGAAGGAAGAGTGGTCCCTCGGTATCTGCAGGGGATTGACTCTAGGACCCCCTGCTCAGATATCAAAATCCAAGAATGCTCAAATTGCTTACATAAATGGCATATTATTTGCATATAACCTACACGCATCTTCCCATATACTTTAAATAATCTCTAGGTTACTTACAATACCTAATACAATATAAATGCTATGTAAATAGTTGTTATATTTTTGAAATTTGTATTTTTTTACTGTTATATTGCTATTTTTTACTGTGTTTTTTTCCCCCACATATTTTCAATTCACTGTTGGTCAAATCTGACTTGCAAAACTGGAGGGCCAATGACAATTGTGGTACTTCTCTGAAGTTTGTTGGAAAAATAAATGATACAATACATGTAAGGACTTGGCATAGTTCCTAGCAGATGTTATATATTCCACAGGAAAACTATGATTAGAACAAAAGACAAGCCCACGAAAACCCAAGCCCAAGGGGGTTAAATTTATTGGGGCCTTTAATTAAAATACACACAAATTTTTGCATCTATGGAAAGTGGACGTATAAGATTGATGGGCTTGAAAATGGAATCAGGGATATACACTAACTGGGCCATTTTTTGTATGGTGAGTTCCTCCCCTATGCATGGTCTACTTCCTATTATTGAACTCTACCTTTCCCGCTTTCTCAAATCTAGTTCCTCTTTTTGTTTCATTTTCTCATTGTCTCAGTCACATTGGAGCAGAAAAATGCATACTTTGAAGGGATTTCATATGCACCCACTGTTTATTCTTATGCCACTTAAATGTCACCTCTGCTATGTACATAAGCCTGGTTGAGATGAGCACTTAGAATGGGCAACATTTGGAGGGTTTGGCCTCACAGATGGTCGGCTCTCTGGGTTGGCAAATTCCAGTCTGGCTTCCTTTGCTGTTGTCACGGAGTTGCCGTTGCCATGGCATTTGTGTGTGTGAGGGAGAGGATCGTGCATCTCGTTGGCTTCTGGAACACTCATCCAGAGCCTCAGAACAAGGTGGTGGGAAGAATATCTGCTGGGAGAATAAAAGAGACTACAGAGTGTAGGAAGGAGCCATTCTGGGCTCCTGCACCCTGTGTTCATGGAGGCTGGAGGAAGAGGGAGAGGTGCCTTGGCAGTCTCTAAACTAGGAGATGGAGTGAGGTGTAGTACAAATTTGGGTAGGGGTGGCTGCAAGGCATGCTGGGGCCTCAGCATGGGGGCAGGGGAAGTCAGATTGAGGGGCTTTTAGTGGCTCTATGCCTACCCTCCCGACACCAGCCAATACAACAGCCCAGGTGACATTTTTAAAGCATAAATTATAACATTCCTCTGTTCAAAACCCTTCAGTGGTTTCAACTACCCTCAAAATAGAATCTAAACTCCCTTCATGGCCTACAGAGCACCACATGATCCAAACTCCACCTCTCTGTTCTCATTTCTTCTCTCTTCCAGCTTCACTCACCGCACTCTAGCCCAGTGGACCTTCCTTCCACCATCCCTCATGTTTGGCAAGTTCATTCCCACCTCAGGGCCTTTGCACAGGGAGTCTCTTCCACCTGGAAGTCTCTTTCTACAGGTCTTCACATGCAGACTCCTGCTTGTCATTCAGATCTCAGGTGCAATGTCACTGCCTCAGAGAGCCCCCACCCCATATGAAATGTAGTAGATCCCCCTGCATCTACATTTTATGTCACCCACAGTTGTGATCTGTTGTTTGTTATCTGTCTCTCCTGATAGAAGGCAGAGGTTTGCCTGTTTCCCAAGAACCTAAATCAACATATGGCACATAAAAGAAGCCAGCATTTGTTAATGGACTCTGAATTAATGACCACCAGCACTGGAACCCATGTTCTCTTTCCCTCAAAGCCAGTGCTCTTAACTCTGTGGAATGAACAAGATGCAAAGGCCTGGGTAGGTATCGCCCAGCCCCTTAGGAGAGGCAGACAGTACCACAGAAGCCCTCAGGCACAGCCACCTTTCTGAGGACACTTCATTTCTGGGATCAATTCTTTGATGCTTAGTTTGGCTGAACTCATCAAGCTGTGTCATACAAAAGGACACTCTTCTAGACTCCTGTTATGGTTTGAATGTGTCCCCCCAAAAGTATGTGTTACAAACTTAATCTGTGATGCAACAGTGCTGGAAGGTGGAGCCTAATGGGAGATGTTTAGGTCCTGAGGGCTCCACCCTCATGAATAGATTAATGCAAATTATAAAAGGGCTTAAGGGGGGGACTGAATAAAAATTAAATAAAAATAAAAGGGCTTAAAGCTGTGAGTTGGATCTCTTGCTCTCTCTGGCCCTCTCTTATCCTTTCATCTTCTGCCATGAGATGATGCAGCATGGAGGCTCTCACCAGATGCCAGACCTTGATATTGGACTTCCCAGCCTCTAGAACTGTGAGAAATAAATTTCTTTATAAGTAATGCAGTCTGTGGGATTGTTATAGCAACACAAAATAGACTAAGACAAATCTTGACCTTGTTCTTGACAGCAGACCTCAAATCTTAAGTTTCTCCAGACTTACAATTTCCTCATCACCTCCTCATTATATGTCCAGCAGATCTGTAACCATGATCCCTGAACCCCTGCCACACTTTTTCACTGCCCAGACTTTGGAGCCCAAGTTTCAGCCATGTTCTATACCCGGGCCAGACTGACTGAACCCTGGAGAGCTGGGATATTCTATGAGCAGAACTCTAAATATGTGGAAGCTGGTCTGTTTGCCCTCGGGGAGCTCACACTGGTGTGCGGATTCAGAAATGCATTTCTGAATCCGCATGCATTTTAACATGTAGCCCAAGTGCCTGATGCAGGTGAGCAAAACCGCCACCACCCAAGCAGCACTGCTCATCTGATGGCTGGCGAAAAGCTTGGAAAGTAGGGTGGAGTCCCAAGTTTCCTTGAAATTGATAAAGGAAAATAGCAAGTACAAGACCATGCCAGGGGAGGAGTGGGTGGGAATGCCTGTGCTCAGATCCAAGGGTCGGGTGTGGAGTGGGAAATTTGAGAAGAGAGGAAATGAGGTGGCAGGATGGGACGGGCAAGCTAGGAAGGAAGAGAGAGGGTCAAGGGTATGACTGTACCGGAAGGGAGCACCTGGGTTAAAGCTAGGCATGAGGAAGAAATAAAGCCTCATGCTCGCAGAAGCACCCATTTCTTCTGTGCTTACTGCTTACCAGCCACCTGCTAATTTCCTCATCTATTGTTATCACATTCAATCCTTGCATCAATTCTAGAGGTAGGTGTAATCGGCTATTCTTTTCTATAAGACAGGAAAACTGAGGTACAGAAAGGTAAGCAACTTGTCTAAGGGTTTCGAAGGGAGTAAATGTCAGAGTCAAGGTTCCAGCCCACATCAGTCTGATTTACAAATCCATGTAATTAACAGAGGCATTTCCACTCCTCTGCTCAACAAATACTACTACCAGGATATAAGGATAAACAAGGCAAGATTTCCACCTTTAAGATGTGAACTAAAATAAAATTTTAAGGCTCATCCCCCCACCAGCTGACTAAATGGACCCCTCCTGGCCAAAGGAATATCCTAAAACCAAATTGCCTGCCAAGAGGATAGAGGTCAGACATGCCTTTTCATGCCCCCCTCCCTTCTTGGGGACATCCTTTGGAACCCACTAACAGGCCTAAGGGTATGCAAGACAAACCTGCAGGTCCTCAGTTTACACAACAAATCTATGTCAGGTAGTTTATCTCTGATAATAGTTCCTTATGTTGAAACATTCCAAGCCTCTAGACAAAGCTTCACGTCTTTAACCAATTACAAGTCAAAGAATTTTTAAACCCACCTATAACCTGTAAATCTCCACTTGGAAAGGGCCCACCTTTTGGGCCGAACCAATGTATGCCTCCCACGTATTGATTTATGACTTTACCTGTAACCCCTGTCTCCCTGAAATGTATAAAACCAAACTGTAACCCAGCCACAGTGAGTCCACTTGCTCAAGACTTCTTGGGAGTGGCTCTGGGTCATTGTCCTCAAATTTGGCTCAGAATAAATCTCTTTAAAATTATTTTACAGAGTTTTGCTTTTTTCCATTGACAAGGGAATCATATCCAGCGCCAGTAGCAGGACACATACACAGAAATAGAGGACACGTGAGACTGCAGAGGGTGGGCAGTAGTTGACCCAGGCTGCGCCCTTCAGTTCCCAAGGCCAAGAGCCGGCAAGCTGATGAAATGCGCCGCTGCCACGCACAGGCTGCTCGGGGACTGTGTCCACTCTGCTCGCGCTCGGATCCCAGGCCGCTCTCGCCTCCCCTGCAGACAGCTGACTAACCTGGACGGCCCGCTGGGCTCTGCAGTCCGGCTTGTCCGCACGTCGTGCTGGGTTCTAGGTACCACAGTCCCCAGACAGCGAGGTCACCGACCCCGGATGCGCGGCCCCAGCCGGACCTCGCGTCCCTGAGCGCCGGCGGTAAGGCGGGGAGAAGGGCGGCGCTTGGGGGCAGCGAGGAGGAGCGTTGGCGGTGGGGTCACCAGGGACGCTGGGGGACGCCCCGGGCGGCAGGGTGACCTGCGAAATGGGCACACAGCTCCCCGTACTCCCGGTCGGTCCCTCGCGACATGCTCCAGCACTCCAGCGTTGCTTCGCCGCGTCTCCCAAGAGCCTCCAGGGCACGAGACCGGTAGCCTGCCGCCTTCCCAGCCTCCCTCGCGGCCCCGGCGCGGTCATGTGACCCAGTCCCCGCCAAGGGGGCCTGAGCGCAAGTGCGCAGGGGCTTCTGGGCAGAGACGGTCGGAGGCGTCATCGGACAGCGTGTGATGCCCTGTTGAACCCGCGACGGCTGCAGCCAGGGGAACAAAGCCGAGCACGAAGGAGATTCCAGACGTGGAGGGAAAAGAGGGAAAGAGTTAGGGCCGGGGTGGACGTCGTGGAGTGAACGGATGGACATCTTGAAGCATCCTGGCCGAGCCACCTGCGCTGGCTTCCCAGGCCGGCCTGGGAGCTGCCTGTGCCGCCGCGCTTGGCTGGGCGTCGAGAACAGAAAACCTCTTTGACGGACCGCACGCATGCTTCAGTCGAGTGTGCGTCAGATCGTGGCTGGCTGCCACATTACCTTCTCCGCATCTTCTAATCACATCTTGCTAACCATCATAGCAGCAGATCACCCTTTAAAAATGGTCAAAAGTCACCACTCTGGGAAAACAGCTTCTGACTCCCCTTTGTCCCATCCCCAAACTATCCACTACTCATCCGTCTTAAGCGACAAGGGGTGAGTTTCAGGCAACCAGTCTTCAGAAGGCCCTGCCCTGACTTTGGGGGGAGGTGAGGAGCCTGACTCTGGAGTTTTCTTTCTAAATACAGAACAGAAACCTTGGCTGGAGGCCCTTTACTGCTCAGTTTGCACATTTATCTGTCTGTAAATCAAACACAACAAGACCACCGATGAACTATAACTGTGACACCTAAGGTGAAGAGAGGAAGGAAGCACTTTCCATAAACCTCAGTACGTCCTTGTTGCCCCCACATAATGCTGATGACTAACCAGGTCCATTGAAGCTGTTGTGTAATTTGTAACAAAAGCATATTTTTATTTTTTAGCTGTAAAAGACAAGCATTTATATCCTGGATTTAGATCAAATGTGTAAAATTCTCTTCCTTGTCTTGGAATTCATCTCTCTTTCTCAGAGGTAACATTTATGGCCCTTCTATGTGCAAGGTTCTGTAACAAGTGCTAGGAAGAGTTTAAATGAAGGGAAAGCAATGAATGCTTGGATAACCTCATAATCAAAATATTAACAGCAATCAAGTAATGAGTTTCTATTAGGCACCATCTTTATTTCATGTAATCCTCTTAAGGTCCTTGTAGTAGAATGCATTTGGCTGCAGATAACGAAAACCCAGCCCTCTGGCTTAACCAAGAGGAGATCATTTTCTCACCTAACAAGTTCTTCAGAGATCAGCCATCCAGGGCTGGTGTAGTGACTTGACAACCTTGTCAGGGACCCAGGACCCAGGCTCTTTCTGTTTTTCCACTCTGCCATCTGTGATGTGTTTGCTTTTGTCCTCATGCTGGTTGCTTCAAGGGCACAAGATGACAACTCCATCTTCAAGCCCAGGTCCACCTTATAAACAAGAACAAGGTCCACAGCCACCATTAACAACAGAGAGATTTTGGAGAAACATGTGTTAATATCTTCAGCTGGGCACATTGCCATCCTGCACAAAATGAGGATATATTGGTAATGAAAAAGGGGAGAATCGACCCTGGGGGAGAAACCAGCAGTTTCATCCAAGCTATGAAATGAATATAATCCTCCTCTTACAAATGAAGCTCAGTGAGATTAAGTCACTTGCCCAGGTCACACAGCCAACAAGGGAATGAGCTAAAACTTGAAAGTGGATTTGAATGATTCCAGAGCCCACGCTTTTTGCACTATGAATTTGGATAACAAAAACATAAAACACATGTCAACAGACAGTAGGCTACAAGTGTAAGTGCAGCATCTACAAAGCCATGACCCACACAGTCTGGTCCCAGAGTTCTGTCATGGCCAAAAGAACACAATCCAACATCCACTGGCAATTTTGAACCATTCAAGTCTTCTACCTGTGCTTGTCACATACCAGAAAGGTGACACAGAGTTCATAGACATGCTTCTGAAGTCCCCATTTTTTTCCTCTAATTCATTGCCTTCATCCTAGCTAGCTATTGTAACGCTTTGTGCTCAACCCCTCTCCCCCAAGCATCCCTGCTTCTCTTTCTTCCCCATCTGCTTTTTGCCTGACTATAAAACCTTGAAGAATCCATCTGGTCTGCCTTGAAGGGTGGGGAAGGAGAACAGAGAACATGGGCCAACTTAGAATTCTTCGTGGGATGGAGGAGGCATTCAGCTAGGATCACTCATATGTCAATAAATGTTTGCATCCATATGTTATAGTATAACCCAACATTGTGAAAAGATTCTAGCCACTTTCTACCATTATCCTAAAGCCACTGTAAATGTTGTTCAGGCTTAACACTGTGTCTCTAGTACATAAATGAATATATATTTAACAACCTGCCTGCAATACCATCCTCACAGTTTAACATGGCTGGCTCATTCTCATCATTCTGTGTTTTGCTCAAAAGTTATCTTTTCAGAGAAGACTTTCTGCACCCCCCATGTCTCCCTACCTGAGCCCATCACCATGACAAGGCCCTAATTTGTTTTATTATAGCACTTTGTAAAGTCTGAAATGATCTACATAACCTCCATTAGTGTGTATGTAACATGTATCTGCATGATCTCCATTCATATATATGTAACATGTATGTATCTCCACAACTAGTTCAACCCATAGCTCATTGTAGCCACTGATAATACTGGATGCATAAATTAGTGAATTGATATTTTCTGAAATGATGGCAGGGTTTCAGAGCAGGTCAGTTGGAGAGAGATTTGTCCATTCCCATGTGACCCTGGGAAAATCACCTAGCCCAATTTCCCAGTCTGTGAAATGGGCATAGTGATAATTATCCAGAGAAAGGGGCTCTGAAGCATCCATGGAGTCCCTGCTCAGGGCTCAACCAGCCAGTTCTTCCTTTATTTGGGGAAGGCTGAGTCAGCTGGGGCACTACGTTGCTCCATTCTGGGGGGCGCCACTCACCATTTCTAGGGATGGAGGACAGTCTGGAGCCACAAGGATGGGCAAGGAGGCTGTTGGAGGTCATGGGATGGAACTGATGAGGGACTTGTCTGAGGGAAAAGAGCTGAGAGGTAAGTTGAGACTAGGCATGCCCCTGTCTGTTCCTTGTCCTCCCTCCTGGCCTGGTCTCCCTCTACTTCTCTGTGTTTATTCCGTTCTCTGGGTTGCCAAGACCAGGGCCAGGACTGGGACACGGGACAGCCAGGAGAGTCATGGCAAGGACAGGAACCATGGTAGAGCCTCTGGGCCTGGCTCATCCCTGGGCGGCAGGCCTTTATTGATCCTGAGCCTCGAGATGACTCAGTGTCTCTCTGCCTCTAAGGACTCCTGCTATAATCAGCCAGCTGGGAGATTGGGCTTACTCACTCCAGGCTTCCTATACCTCCTGCTTTGTCATGGCTTCTCTTGCTTACTCATAACTGTATGTACCTCATGGCCATCCTGGCTCCTCCTGCTGCAGGGCTTGCTTTCTGTGTATCCTTCTAGCTCTAGCTCCCACCAGGAATTCTGGTATTCTCTCTGTATCTCCCAGTCCTGATTCCTGAAACAGATAAACTGGGCAATTTTCCTGGTTTGGGCAGCTTCTCAGGTGCAGCCAGGTCGACAGCCATGGCCAGCCCACAGGCTTGTCTCTGAGCATGGGCTGCCCACCCTGCCCTGCTCTTGCCAGCTAGGGCTTTGCTGAGGCCAGGGCCATGCTGCCTGAGGAGCACCCGAGACAGTTTCCCTCAGAAGGGAAGGGGCATGCAGGCAACTTGATGGATGTGTCCGGTACATCCCCTCTACCTGCCTAATGCTCCAGTCGGCACCTTAATCTCCCACAAGCACCCCTCACCTGCCCTGCCATCCCAGCTCACATGCCACCTCCTCAATGGGATCCTCCCAGATCACTGCAGTTGAATGTCACCTCTCCTTTCTTGGAACCACTTTGTCCCACTTCCCTGGGAGTATCTCATGACACTTTGACTTGTAATCATTTGTGTTGGTAGACAGAGTAATGGTCCCCAAAAGATGTCCACACCCTAATCCCGGGGCCCTGTGAATATGTGACCTTACATGGCAAAAGGGACTTTGCAGATGTGATTAAGGATCTTGAGATCAGAGTATTATCTAGTGGGCCCAATATAAGCAAAAGTGTTCCTATAAGAGGGAGGTAAGAGGGTCAGAGTCAGAAAAGGAGATGCAATGATAGCCAGCAGTTGGAGTGGTAGATTCCGAATATGGAGGAAGGGGCCATGAGCCAAGGAATTCAGGCAGCCTCTAGATGTTGGGAAAAGCGAAGAAACAGATTCCCCCCGGAGCCTCCAGAAGGAACACAGCCCTGCCAACACCTTGATTTTAGCCATGAGACCCATATTAGAGTTCTGACTTCCAGAAGTGCAAGATAATAAATTTGTGTTGTTTTAAGCCTCTAAGGTTATGGTAATTTGTTACAGCAGCAATAGGAAATTAATGCAATTACCATATGTGGGATATTTTTCATATACTACATTATTGGCTTCTTGCAGGCAGGGACTGTGTCTTATACATCTTTGCGCATCTTTGTACACATTTTTAAAATATCCTTTAATGATTACATTAATCTATTAGTTATTAACCATATCAATTTTTCATTTATCACCTCTCCCCCCACACCTTGTTCTGGGCTTCTCCCACTGGAACAGCCTTGGGAGGAAACATTTCCTAGAGGAAAGGATGACATTTTCCCTGGAGCATCAGCATCATTCCATCCCTCAAATGGAGAGCTTTTGAAATATTTTTATAATAAGAAAAAACATGATTCTTTTATGCAATACAGTTCACATCTATAGTGAGGAAATGTTGTGGAATGTCAAGGAAATGTCAAGTCATTTTGGCCTCCACTTCTGGCCACCTGATAAGGTTTGAACACTGGCCAAAATTACAAGATCTAAGCTGTGGCTTGTGTGCAAAGCCATTCAGTCTGGCCTGTCCCCCTACAGACTCCTTGGTGGCCTTTGCCTGCCACGAAGCCTCTGCTCTCAGCCTACCTGACACTAGGAGTCCCTCAGCATCAAGCTGGTTCCAAGCTGAAGAATCTTAGCAAATGTTTTCCCCCCAGCCTCGAGAGACTTTTCTAGCCCTGGCTCACCGTTGCTCTTTCTGGAAGATTCACCTGAATTGCCATATTCCCTAGGAAACGTCCTCCTGCACACAGAGATCAGTGGATGGTGGCTCCAAGTGGAGGCTGAGAAAGTTTACAGTTTGAGCCCCCTGGTCTCTGTGCCACGCTGTTTTCCTGACAAGAGGCAAGGGGCCCAGGCAGAGCCATTCCCTCCTGCTGGGGACAGCACTGAGCAGAGTGTGTAAGGTTGTGGCTTCTCCGTGTTGCCCCAGGCACACCAGGCCGGCTATATAACGCGTGAGGCTCAACGCAAAGTGGAATGTGGCACTCCAGCTGGGGGAGGGGAAGAATGGAAAGATTATCTTCCCTTCCCACAGGGCTGTCACTCCAACCCATGGCGGAGGGCACCCCCCAAAAGAAGCAACCTCAGCACCTAGACATGTTTGCTACCTGGATCAGAGGTGGAAGCCATGCTGCTGCCAGCCAAGGTTAGGGACAGCCACTACCATGCCCCAGCCTGGACACTGTGGGGTACAGGCCCATTCCCTGCCAGGCGTTAGGGCAGGAAGGGTGAGGCTGAACCTGGCCCAGGGCACTAGGAAGCAGGAAGACAACAAGGTGACAGAGGGTGGGGCCATGTGTGTGCTGAAGCTCCAAGACCTTGGCATGAACTCCACCGTCTTATCAGACTTCGCCTACAAAACACAGATTCAAGGATAATGTTAATATTATTAAGAATTTCAAGATAGTCACTTCAGAGCATTAAACCCCAATCATAAGTCTCCCTTCTGAGCACAGGGCCCTCTGTGACTGCACTAGTCGCACACCCCCAGCAAGCCAGCCCTGGAGCCCACTCTGCTCTGCGACCTGCTTCCTGCAGCTGTGGCCCTGCCCAACCATCAGGGTGGCAGCTGGGGGCCTGGCCCAGGGTCCTCCCCAGCAGTGCTCAGGATCGTCTCCAGGAGAGCTCGTGCAGCTCACTCTGGTAGGCCAGCATTTCACTGGGCCATACTGGCCCCAAGAGAACCACCAGGAAGTCTGGGACACTGAGAGAAATACTTTTCTTATCCCCTGCCCTCTCTGACCTATTTCATCCCACCCCACATGCCAACTCACCGAGCTGCACCCCCTGCACCTAAAGAAATCTCCACCGAGCTGCTGCCCATGCCAGCAGGCACTTTGCCCCGATGGAAAACCGGGTTCAGAGGCTCAAGGCCACAAACCGGAGAGAGGCTGAGCTGGGCCACACCCTGGAGCTGCTGGACCTGAAAAGCTGCGCTCATAGCGTTCCCTTCCCCCTTTCTGTGTTTGCAAGGCCACAGCTCAGCTTCCTTCCTTGCTGGGCTGCTGTTGCTGCTGCTATTTTTCCCCTTGCCATATGTACCCGTTCACTAAATTTACGTTAATTATTCGGGAGAAAAATGAGCATGTGCTTCTGAATAGCTAATACATCTCCACGTGCATTAAGAAAGCGATGTGCTTTCTTTTAAGGGAGGTAGCAGTCCTGGGCCCACTGCTTAGACTTGTCCTATCTTTGGTTTATAGCTACATTTTCCTCTTTTGCTCTTTTGGTATGTTTCCGTGTGGATTTGGACGGCCAGTTGGTAATTTCTGCCGCTGGGCATACAGACCAGCATAGAGCCCCCACACTCCCTCCACCTCTCTCAAGCCACCCTGATCCGAGCTGATGGGAGGGTCAGCTGAACCCAGAGCTCCAGGAAGCAGGAACTCCTTATCTATTTCCTCCTAGCCATTGCTTTGTCTTAAAATAGGAATACAACACTAATAAGTTTTACAGGTCAGCATGCTTGGTGCATTAAATAAATGTTACAGAATGCATTGACAGAGGCTGCAGATACTGCAGCAGCGGGTAGGAGCAGGGACGCAGGAGCCAGATCATCTGGGTTTAAACCCTGGCTGCTCTGGACCTATTAGCTGTGGGTCCTTGGGCCAGTTACCCTCTCTGGGCCTCAGTGTCATCTATAAAATGGGGGTAAGAGTAGTAACGACCTCATAGCGTTGTCTTGAGATCTAAATGGTTAAGACTAGTAAAGCAATTAAATAGGGCCTAGCATGGGTAAGTGCTATGCAAGTATTTGTTAAATAAATGACACTTTCCTCTCTCCCTTCTGAGTTCTGGACCAAATGAGAAAGACGCTGGAGATCCAGGTTAACAGCTTAAAGGCTGAATTTGGGAAGAAGGCTTGACTCACAGCCACTCTCATATACCCCAGTAAAAATTAAACTTGTCCTCGGCCCCAGGCTTACCAGGCACTCTCCTGGAAGCTCTCTGTTCCCCCCTCAACCCCCACGAAGGCTAGTGACCAAAGGACAGAGTAGGCCAAAAAGGGAAGGGGGGTGGAACTGAGCATGCCCAGCACTGACTCCCAGGCCACGGGTCCAATCAGACAGGTCACACCTCCCGAAAGAGGGCATAGGAGAGGCCAGAGCTGTTCACCCTTCTCCCAAACCTAGAGGGTAGAGAGCAGGGGACAGTTGAGGAGTGTTGCCATCTATCAAGGACTATTAATGGTTGTCATTTCAGCAAACACCTGCTGTGAACCTTCTGTGTCTTATTGCTCTCTCCTCACAACAATCTTACGAGGAAGCATCACTATGCTATGTTTCTGATAAAGCCACTGGGACTCACAAAAGTTAGGTGACTTGTCCAAGGTCACACAGTAGGAAGCAGCAGAGCTAAGGTGCAACCATCTGAGGTTCTGAAGCATGCACTCTCTCTCTACCACCTAACTCTGGTTCCACTTGAGTAAAGTGCTGGTTAACTCTGGTTCTGGGAAGATAAAGGAGAATTTGGTAACAGGCAGTGAGTACTGTCCCTTTTCTTTGGGAGAGAATAAGCGTTAGGCAATGACACTTTGTCACGGACTCACAGACACAATGTGAGAGGTGCTGGTGTACAGCCACTGTCTTCTGTTACATGTGTATAGGCACTGTCGGGGAAGGGGCACCCTCACAGGAGAGACAGAGTCCCCACCATTGAGTCCTGCAGGCCCAGGGTGCCAGGAACCTTCTGCCTCTGAGACCCAGACACAGAGTGACAGTTGCTGTCCTAAGAGAAATACAGGAAGAACAGGAGCAAAGAGTAAGGACCTCTGAGATCTGTTGGGGAGACACGGTGGACAAGCTCAGAGAGGGCACACCAAACAATAGAACCAGCATGCAGAAGGGCAAGAGGCATGAGAGAAGGAATTGGTTGTGGTTATTTGTTATTCTGTGTTATTTACAACAACAGAAATGGACTCTGGCTGATTTTAACACAAAAGGAATGCATTGCAAAGATACAGGTTAGCTCTCACAGTCAAAGGAAGAAGCTAAGGACTAAAGCCTTGGAGATCCAGCTGGGTGCCATCTGCCCCCTCGGCCCGGCTTCTGGACTCTCCTGAAGGTGAAGGGGAGCCACCGAGAGTCTGAACAAGGCGTTGTGCTCTTGGAGCAGGGCTCAGGGAAAGCAAGGGTCCCATGTGGGCAGCAATTGTAATAATATCGGACAGAGGGAAGAAAGCCTGACTTGGGATGGCTTTGATAACAGAGGCAGGGGTGGACAAAAAACAACTGAGGAAGTAGAATGAACCAGGACTGATAACAGATGGGAAGAAGGGGATGGGCAGACAGAGGAGCTGGGGGAGGGTCTGGGTAGGACACAGATTCTGGGAGCAAGAGCAGCTTCGTGGAAGGCAGTGGGGGACTTCTGCCTGGGGTGTATAGAGCTTGACAGGCCAGTTGGACCCCGGGGTCTGGAACTCTGGGCAGAAGCATGGCCAGGGTCCAGATCTGGGGTCATCAGCGCAGAATGACTGAGGAGCATGAGTGAGAATCACCAGCAGGAACCCTGGAAGGAGAAGGAAGAGCTGGGCCTGAGGCCACATCCTCACCATCCCAAGCCTCTAAGACCCAGACCCCCGCAGTACCCACTGGGGTCTTCATAGGCCTTCGGGTCCTGCTAGTTCCTGGTTAATGCTCCACAGACACTCAGGGCCTAAGTGACCTCAGCTTTTTGCTCTTCCATGGCACCCGGCCTGGCACTCAGCACATAGTAGGTCCTCAGTAGGTGCTTACACCTGGACTTATCAGTTGGAAGGAGACAGTGGATGCAGAAGGTGATCTCAGTATGCCAGGCCTCACACGTCTTCAGGGATGACCAGAAAGGCAGCGTCTACAGCTGTGCACACTCTCTGCCTCCCAACCCTTTAAGGCAAGCAACTGTGTTTATTTGAACAAGAATCCTCAACTTGGCTTATCAGCAAATAGAAAGGGAATATGGGCTGACACATCCCTTCTAGCTCAAATCCTATGTTCTCTTGAGAAGTGCAAACAAATCCACACATTTCAATACAGGCCACCCACTCGCACCAAAGAGGGTGGTTCCCAGGGTGCTGAGTACACAGGGTTCTGGCTGGGTTTGGACTGAAGTGTTGTCCCACAAGCCCTCATTCCTGAACACCTTGTGCCTGGTGTGATCCTAATTCAGCATCCTTTGTTCCAAATGCCCTTGTCAAGGGTGCCTCTGCCGGGTCTGATTCTCAAAGACTGATTTGGGGCTCTGATCCAATCTACGTAGAATCTCGGTTGGGTCGTAGCACCTGGCAATTTGTCTGTCTTCAAAATCTGCCTGCTGCTGTCAGTCAGTCTGTTGGAGGTGGGGACATTTTCCTGAAGCACTGTTTTAAAACAGGCAAGATGATTGATTTATTGCACACTCACCCCCAGCTTTGCACTCTATGTGAGAGCACGGCTTTGCCCTTGCCCTTGGAGAGCTGCCGGTGGGGACTGCTGATAGCCTGTCACAGACTACATGTCACCCTTCTGTGAAATTGTAGTCGGCAGACCAGGAAAGTGAGGCTGAGGAAGGTGAAGCAGCTTATGAGTCCCAGGTCTGTGCTCTTTCCTCTGAGACGTAGGAGAACCCACGTGGACTTTGCACCAAGAACAGACAGCTGCTAACCGGTCCGGGCTGGTGGAGGTCCAGCTCTTTTCCTGTCCCTGAGGCATAGGTGGCATTTCCACCCTGATGAGTCACCTGGGTTTTTTCCAGGTGGAGCTGGTAATTACCAACCGTGGCTAACCCAGGGTCTCTTAGTGCCTGGTGGAGGTGGCTCTGGGCTGCAAATTTAGAAACAAGTCTCTGTATATGGATCCTCAAAGGGCATTTATAGAATGTTCAGAGAGTCCTAGAAATCCTATTGGATACGGTAGATGAATTACAAATAATGGAAAGGTATTAAAAGAATAATGACCACTAACATTTGTGCACACCGGTGTCCAATCAACAAATATTTTAAGTGCCTTTTACTAGACAGGTGTCTGTGCCAGGGAGATGTACCATGAACGAGACACCAGCATATATTGTTTACTCCTCATAACAATCCCATGAGGCAGGTATCATGATGATATCCATTGTAAACACTGAGTGAGAGCTCAAGTCCTTTGTTTCTTGTCCTAGGGAGTTTACAGGTTAGGCAAGTCAAGAAATACAAAGCAGAGTCAAAGGGCCAAAGGAAACACACTGTATACATAACTGGGAGCAATGTGTCATTAGGGAAACTTTCAGTCATTCAACAAACACTGGACTCAGCATGAGGTAACCCTGTTCTTAGCTGGGTTCTGCCCAGAACTTTTGTGTTTCCCACATGTTTCTTTGCTAATTTGCTGAATGCCGCCAATCATTTACCTTGCTAAGTTTCCAACTTAATATGTTTATGCTGGTTACAAACTCTATTGACACAGATGTTGTAGGAACAACTAGATATCATCTGCAGAGCGTTATGGTTTTTAGGGGAATTGGGTGTCAGGCATGTCATACTAGGTATGAATAATACAGAGATGAGAACAATGCTTGCTTTCAGGCCCCCAGGCTGGAGGCAGGTATGGGGAGGGGGCAAGAGAATGATCAGAGAATAATTAAAACACAGGATGATAGAGCTATGCATGGGTCCCTTTGGGAGCATAGAGGACAGTATCAAATCCAGACTGGGGAACCTGAGCTGGGGCCTCCTGCAGGAAGTGACCACTGAGCTAAGTTGAGAACGGACGAGGAGTACTGGCCAAGCCAAGAGATGGGTCAAGGGCCTTTGCTGCAGCAGGGACAGGGAGGAGGAGAGGCAGGGAGGCTGGGAAGGGTGGCATATGACTTCCACGAATATAGCTGAGACTTGTGAGTGGGGTGAGGGAAGAGGCGGCTAGAGCGGTGGATGGAGGCCAGATTTAGAAGGGCCATGGGCGCCAGGTGAGTGGGCATTGGCACGCACGTGGGCTGCTGCTGAATGAAGGCTGAGTCTGCTCCAGCCTGGCCATGGGAACCTGGGAACAGGCAGAGGGACCCAAGCTAAGGAGCAGTCCCTGATTATTCTAGGTCTGCCTGCAAAAAGCTATACAGACCCTGGATTCAGCACAAGGTAATCCCCATTCTTAGATTCTGTCCAGAACTCCTGCACCCACACACTTCTGGTATTAATTTGCTGAATGCCACAAGTGAGTCACTTATCTTGCCTCAGTCTCCCCCTTTGGGTGACCACACTGGTTACCAACCCTGTTGACAAGGATGTTGTGAGAACAATGAGATGCCATCTGCACAGTTGTTAGAGTTTTCGGGGGAGTGGGTGCAGGCCTTTCCCCTGTAATTTATTTGTAGCTGCAGTGCTTGTGAACTCCTCCCAAGGCTGCTGCTGAAGCATATGCAATGCCTGTGTGTTGTCACATGCATTAATTATCTGGTGAAGGTTATAAACTACCACTTGCTTTGGCTAGATAACTTTAAAGAAAAGGGCTTTATCACCGTCACAGTTAAATGCAATGGCGTAAAGCTAGAGAAGATGAAAAGGAAAACAGCCCAAGCTAAAGAATAAATGACATTTCAAAAAAAGCAGAAGTAGAGATGAAGACCAGTTGTAATTTAAAATGACAATATGTCAGAGGACAAAATTGCTAGCTTCT
>VSMD01103419.1:0-17086 GCA_008750895.1 Mirza zaza | reverse complement strand
GGCGCGGTGGCTCACGCCTGTAATCCTAGCACTCTGGGAGGCCAAGGCGGGCGGATTGCTCAAGGTCAGGAGTTCAAAACCAGCCTGAGCGAGACCCCGTCTCTACTATAAAAATAGAAAGAAATTAATTGGCCAACTAATATATATATATATAAAAAATTAGCTGGGCATGGTGGCGCATGCCTGTAGTCGCAGCTACTCGGGAGGCTGAGGCAGGAGGATCGCTTGAGCCCAGGAGTTTGAGGTTGCTGTGAGCTAGTCTGACGCCACGGCACTCACTCTAGCCTGGGCAACAAAGCAAGACTCTGTCTCAAAAAAAAAAAAAAAAAAAGAAAATGTCCCTTTGTGGGCCTATTAATCTCAGCAGGGGGTATCTGAAACTGAGTGTGAAGTTCTTTTGTTTTATATATTTGGTATTTTGGATAAATTGAATTGAGCAAGGGCCTGCTACTTAAAGATCATCACATTCTTAATCTGGTTACTGCTCCTGCCAATACCTCAAATTCAAAAGTCTTGAGAATACAGAGTTATAAAGCCTTTGACCTTGGATCAAGAGAAGGCTAGGAAGTCATAGTGATGAAGCTGTGAAGGCTACGGAAGTATTCCTTATTTACTGATTTCATTTTGCTTGTTGAACCAAGGTCTTTGAAGAGTACCTAGAGATGTCAGGGTGTTTACATATAATTCTTGAAAATAAAAGTACAGAAAGTAAGAACTGGTGGTATATCAGATATGGAAGTTCTTAAGGGAAGGAATGCCCCCCCCTCATCCTACTGACTCCCCTTCATGGTCTCCCAACTACCCAGAAACAAGAAGCCGAAGGATACGTCATTCCTGAGCTTGAGAATTGAGGAAGGCACAAGAATAGCCCTTTGTGTCTGAGCATATTCAGGTTAAAAGTAAAAGGTAGCAGCTGGTGTTTGTTTTTGAACATAGAATAACCCTGTCCACTAGTAAATTATGGTCCAACAAATGTACAGCTCCAACCAAGAGGATTATCCATTCCTCTTCCTCCCTGAGAAGACAGACTGGAAGTTCTCTAAGAAACTTAAGAAGACTTCCCTCCTAATTTCTATTTTCATATTGGGAAAGGAGCAAAAAGCTACAGGTATAATACTTACGCAACATAGCAAAGCATAGCATGTAAGTGAGTGGGCAAAGTTCAGAAGATCCAAGGGCTTGATTCAAAATCATCCTACAGTTGCAGTTTAGCACCCCCTGGTGGCTTTATCCATTCCAGCTTCACTATGGTTAAGATTCTAGGTCTTAACAGCTGCTAGGATTTTAAAAATAGCTACAGCAATACCTGGAACTTTGTGGTGTGTCCCCACCCTTGCGTTAGACCCAGTTGGGAAGATTTGACCCTGAGAATACACTTTCTACTTCCTTGCAACTCCCTAAGGCAAGATAATAACTTTAACCTGTACCATTTGGGTATAGGGAATAGAGTGTTTCAAATCTGTTTCATGTTTGAGGATTTTTGAATTTTATACCAAAATTTCCAGCTAATTCCCTAAATCAGGAAAAATTGCACCTTAACTTTTTCTTGTTTAACACATTAACTTCCATGTGAGTTTTATTTAACTCATGCTAGTTGTGAGCCAGGGGCCTTGTGAAGCATTATGTAACTCACACGTCGCTTCACTTTGGGAGCTGCAAGAACTATTTTTCAAGTTGTTTGTAATTCACACACACAAAATAATAAAAAGTAAAAAATTTTTCATTAAATTAGAAGGATTGCTTTGTTTTCAAAATTTTTATTCTATTTTCATAAAAAAAATAATGTGGCCCCAAGCAAAAACATTTTTTTTTCTGGTGTGGCAGTCAATGTGTTAAGTCTGCAGAATATTACTGACATTCATGACCTTGGCAAAGACGTGATTACAAATTGCTGTGATATTTGTGTGACGTGCAACGCACCTGTTATTGATCAAATGGAGAAAGTCAGTTGCTGCCAAGCACTTTCCGTATTTTCAGAATACTTAACACATTATTAGGAGGATGTACCAGAGGGAATTTTGTATGTTTGAAAGTCAATATTGAAAGTCAACAGACTTCAGTAAAGAGGTGTTGTCTGTCAGTTTATTTGGGTTTTACATCACCTATCATTTCATTATCTGCTTTATACCAATAATTATACCCAGAGAACAAAGTGACCAGTTAACTAGAGTCATGCCAGTGACTCCTAGCCAACTTGCAAGAGCAATGCTATAATATTCCCATCTTGTTGGGAATCTAGTTAGTTTCTGTGAGAAATAGACCATACTTGTTTCTTTTTTCATATTATGTACTTCTTCCCCATTATTATTAATATAATTGGCTGACTTGCATAGCACAGCAGTGGCCAAAATATCACATATTCCCTCTTCATTGATGAAAATATATATTACATAACCTTATATTTTTTTCTTTTAAAATATTTGTTGTGAAAAATACATACAAAAGTATATAAAGTATATGTATGGTTTGAAAAATAAAATAATCACTCATGTACTCAACCTTCAGTTTAAGGACTAGAACATTCTCAGCGGCCTAGACTCTCCCATTTGTCTTCCTGCCATACACACTATACAAGGTAAATGTTCTGGATTTTTTGTTAATAATTCCCATGTTTTTATTTGTGGCTCTACCATCTATGTATGTATCCGTAATAAAATGTTGTTTAGATTTACCTGTTTTTGAACTTTTATGTAAAGGGAATCATGCTGTATGTATTCTTCTGTGATCTCTTTTTTCTGACATTGTTTTTGAGATTCTCATCTATGTTATGCATGTAATTGTATTTCATTTTTTCATGGCTGTATAGTATTATGCGACTATTTAACAATTTATCCATTCTATTTATGGAGATCTGGATTGTTTTCAGTTTTTTGCTATTACAAACAATGCTGCTGTGAACATTCTGTCCAATTCATTGTAAGCGCTGTGTGGGCTGGGTTTTGTCTGTTTTGTTCTCTGCCGTATGTCTAGAACAATGCCTGACACCGGATAGATGCTCAATAAATATTTGAGGAATGAATGACTTCTTGTTCCTGTCTCCTGGTGCACTTGGACAACAGTTGCTCTAGGACAAAGTTCTAGGACATTGTGCTCTAGGACATTGTTCTCAAAGTATGGTCCAGGGACTTTTGGAGGTCCCTGAGACCCTTTCAGGGGATCTGTGAGGACAAAACTATTTTCATAATAATACTGAGACATTATTTGTTTCACTCTCATTTTTTCACAAGTTTAAATATTTTCCAGATATATGCCATCATCACTCTGACAGCTATCAAGTATGCTTGCATATTTTTGTTTTTAAAATGTCTAAATTTAAATTTCTAATATGGTAAATATTGATAGATATAACCCACATGAACATCTCTTTGAAGTCCTCAGTAATTTTTAAGGTTGTAAAGAAGTTCTGAGACCAAAACTTTGGGAACTGCTGCTCTAAGGAGTGGGTTTTATTTGGTAATGCTGAATTGTTTTCTCAAGCATTTGTACCAATTTATACTCCAACTCATGGTGGCTGAGTATTTCCATGGCTCCACATCTTGGCAAACACTTGATCTTGACTATCTTTAATATTTGCCAATTTGATGGTTATTATATGGTATCTTACTGTAGGCTTAATTTGCATTTCCCTGATTACTAATGAAGTTGAGTGTGTTTTTCATATATGGGTCTCTCATATTTCCTCTTCTGTGAAATACCTATTCATGTCTTTAGCCCATTTTTCTATTAGGTTGCATGTCTTTTTTTTTTCATGCATTCATGATTTCTTTATATATTCTGGATACCAATCCTTTGTGAGCTAAACATGTTGAATATATCTTCTTCCAGTTTGTATATCGTCTTTGTAATTGTATTGAATCTGTTGATCAACTTCAATGAGTCTTTCCAGCCAAAAACATCATGTGTCTCCCTATTAGGTGTTCTTTAATGTCTCTCAATGAACTTTAAAAAATTTCCCCTTAAAGGTCTTTACATCTTATATTAGGTTTCATAAGAATTTTAGATTTTTTAATGCTATGGTAAGTTGAATTTTTTAAATTTTAATTTCTATTCTGATTATAGGAATATTGTTGATATGCATTGATTTTAGATCCAGCAAGTATACTAAAATTTTTTTTTGAAACAGAGTCTCACTCTGTTGCCCAGGCTAGAGTGCCATGGCGTCAGCCTAGCTCACAGCAACCTCAAACTCATGGGCTCAAGCGATCCTCATGCCTCAGCCTCCCAAGTACCTGGGACTAGAGGCATGTGCCACCATGCCCAGCTAATTATATATATATAGTTGTCAGGCTAATTTCTTTCTTTTTCTCACTTTTTTTTTTTTTTTTTTTGTAGAGACAGGGTCTCACTCTTGCTTAGGCTGGTCTAGAACTCCTGAGCTCAAATGCTCAGCCCGCCTCTGCCTCCCAGAGTGCTAGGATTACAGGCCTGAGCCACCATACCTGGCCTAAACTTTTTAAAGTTCTAACAATGTTTCTAGATGTTCTTTGAGTTTTTATCATATCATCTGCAAATAATGGCAATTTTCTGATCCTTGTACTTTCAAAATTTTTTTCCTTATATTTCTGTACTGGGTGGGACCTGTACAGCAATGTTGATGAAAACTGATAGTGAACATCTTTGTCTTAATCTTGATTTAAAGGAAATGTTTTCGTTTTAACATTTCACTGTTCAGAGTTTTTTTCATACATGGCCTTTACTGGTTTAAGGAAGTTCTAAGTTGCTAATAGTTGTATTATGAATAGATGTTGCATTTTATTGAAGACTTTTTCCTGCATCTATTTAAAATGATTGTTTTCTCCTTTAACCTATTTTTGTATAAATTATGGTAGTTGACTGTTTTTTTTAAAGACAGAGTCTTGTTCTGTTGCCCAGGTTAGAGTGCAGTGGCATAATCATAGTTCACTGTAACCTCCAACTCCTGGGCTCAATCCTGGCTTGCCTCCAGAGTCCTGGAGGAGTTTAAGTTTGGAACTAGTCTTTAAAGCCATTTGGTCATTAATGGAAGATTTTAAACTATTTAGTTTCTTTAAGGTTATAGGATCATTAGGATTTTATGTTATTCTTGAGTCAGCGTTGTTAAACTTAATACATTTTTCTAGGGATTTTTTCTATTTAATCTTAATTTTTTTATACAAAGCTGTCCATATTATTCTGGTGTTGTTTCCATTTCCACCAGATGTATAGTTGACCCCTTTATCACTTGCCAGAGAATACGATCTGTAAGATTTCATTTTTCTGAAATAAGACTAGCTTTATGTCCTATCTTGTGGTCAGTTTCATATATGTTCTGTGTATACTGAAAATGAATGTATATTACCTAAGAGTTGAGTGTAATGTTATGTAAGTCTCCATTAAATCAAACTTGTTAGTTGTGCTATATAGATCTTCTCTTTACTGATTTATCCTGTACTTGATTTATTTACTGGTCTCAAGATTTCATTATGATAATAGATTGATTTCTCAATTTCTTTTTAAGTTGCCAATATTTGCTTTTTTTTCCTTTTGGCTTTATTACTAGATGCATACTGGTAGTAAGTATTATTAGTATGTAATATTTTAGAATTATTTTATCTTCCCTGGTGAAATGAACTTTTTATAATTATGTATTGACTATCTCTGTGATGCTTGTTGCCTTCATCTTTTTTGTTGTTGTTTCTTACTATACCAATAGTTTGGTTAGTCTTTTTCTGGTATATATTAGTTCTTTCTTTGGCCTTTTGTTGAGTTTGCAGGAGACAAACCTAAAAGATAAAGCCAAAGAAAATCTGCCTTTTAAACTGGATCTAGTCTATTTATATTTATTGTTATTAGAAATATCATTAGATTTATTTCTAGGTCTTCATCATAAATTATGTGTCCTTAAAAAAAAATTATGTGTCCTTTTTTTGGTCTACTCCCCCTTCTTGCCTTCTTTTTTTCATTTTCTTATTTTTTCTTCTCTTTGAGTTTTAATTTTCAATTATATGTTTTTTATTGCAAGTTCTGTTTGGCTTATAAATCTCATTTGTTTTCTATGTAATCTTTTATTCCTTGTTCCATCTGTTTCTTTAAACATCATTTTTTCCCCATGTTAATACCAATGTTGAGTTTTTGTGGATGATTCTATTGTCTGTTATACATTTTGTGTCTCCCTCATGGTGTCATTTTCCCTCGAGTTTGTGATATCTTAAACTTGTTTTCCTTAGCAAATGATTTGAAGCATGGCCTGAAATTGAGATCCTTGAGAGAATTTGTTTACTCTGCCAGACATCCAGGGGCAACCAACCTCATACCACCTTAAATTATCAGCTGACGGTTCTGTGATTTCAGATGACAAATCTTGAGGAAAGACCTGTGGTTATGAATGTGAGGCCAGTGGTGATTTATCCCCCTTCACCTGGCACTAAAATTGAGGCAGACAAACTTCCCTGCTTCCCACTTCTCTGTTGTGACCCTATTAAAACTTCAGCCTCAGTAAGCCTTAAGCTCTATGTCCAGGCCACCCTCTACTGCTAGCTCAAGAACTTAAGAGTTCAAAAGAACTCTCGTGGCAAAAGCAGGCTTTGATACTGGCTTCTCTCACAGGTTTCCTATTTTCACTTCATGTTTTAGAGTTCTGCAAATTCCTTATTTTCATGTCAACTCAGTGATACATTAAAAAAGATATATTATTTAACTTTCTATTATTTTATGTTATTTCTTATATGTTTTTGGGGTTTTTTAAAAACTGGGAGTTGTTAGGGTTCCTAGGCTGTCTTACTCTTGGAATGAAGTCTGAGCAGGAAACATGGTGCTGTGTGGCTGATGCAGAATTACAAGATGCCTGCTTCTTTCCTTAGTACTGCTTTTCAAGATAGCACTTTGATGGTATGGGGACTGCTACTTGCAAGGTTGGAAATGTACAGAAAGAAACTGTTTTTTAAAGATACATACCTCCTCCAAAGGAATGGCTCTGCCATTTCCTTAAATGGCCCAAACATTATTCCTTTGTGTTTGTTTTTTTTTTTTTGAGACAGAGTCTCACTTTATTGCCCAGGCTAGAGTAAGTGCCATGGCATCAGCCTAGCTCACAGCAACCTCAACTCCTGGGCTCAAGCAATCCTGCTGCCTCAGCCTCCCAAGTAGCTGCGACTACAGGCATGTGCCACCATGCCCGGCTAATTTTTTCTATATATATTAGTTGGCCAATTAATTTCTTTCTATTTATAGTAGAGATGGGGGTCTCGCTCTTGCTCAGGCTGGTCTTGAACTCCTGAGCTCAAATGATCCGCCCACCTCGGCCTCCCAGAGAGCTAGGATTACAGGCGTCAGCCACCGCGCCGGCCACCTTTGTGTTCTTTGATTAATGATTGCTTTGGTCTGAAAAAAGAATTTGGATTTGGTTTCCTGTAAACCTAATATTGGGGATTATATACGCATGAATGAACCTCCTTGGCATACCTGTCTTGGCTGAAAGGCACTTTTTGTTATGACTTGTCTTTGCCCAGCCACTTTTCAACTACCCAGTGTTCAAGATTCAGAAATATCTTTCATTCAGAGATGTACTCTGAAATTGAACCCTGGAAAACAGGTGCAAAAGTAAGACACAAACCTATTAATGCTTGCTCTTTGAGGACAATCAGGAAGACCTAAATTATACCTTAAAGAGGCAAAATTTTATGCCATAGTGTCAGAATTTTATAATCTCAGTATATTTTTCTGGAAGATGGAAGAATTACCTGTTAATGTGTAATTTGCACCACTAAAACCAGCACATGGCCATTAAGTCTCTACAGACAGTGCCAGCACATATTTTACGATTTTATTCCTACTTGACACACTCGTTGGCATTCACTTTGGCAAAGACGTTCTTACAACACATTGCTTTGCACAGGTATTTCTTTAATATGCAGTGCAAAATGGAACAGTCCCTGAAGGAAGGTGAGGGAAAGCTATAACTGTAATATTAGGCAAGTTTGTATCTTTAAAAGCAATGGCCAGACGTCAGAGAAATGAATCTATCCCAGTGCCATCTGTGACCTGAGAGTTGAAGGGATTCTGCCTTATGGTTTACTTAAAACTGGGTATAAAAAGCAGCACAGTCTTGAAAGAAATATCTAAGGGGCTACAGCAACCAGTCTATATAAAGGCTGTAGTACACACCTACTCAGTTTTGGGTGATGATATTCTCTATATTTGGTGATTAGTACAAAGTTTTTACAAATGTTTGGAAATCTTTTCTGATGAAGCTGAGACCTGAAGGATGAGTGGGACTTAGGTAGGCAGAGGGAAGTACATGTGTTTAAGGCCATGCCAGGCAGATGGGGAGAGGCAAAGAACTTGGCATAAGGAGCCAAGATGTGATCAGGGTGCTAGAGCAGACGGAGGAGGGAGCTAAATTTGGTGAAATAAGCAAAGGTAACATTTTCAGTTCTAAAAGAAACTACAAATTAAAACTGAGTATTTTTCAGACAGTATAGTACAGCTACTTGAAAAACAAAGTTAGGGTAGTTCCATTTTTTACTCATAAGCACACTATATGATAAACTTAATATGAACTTAAGGGTAATATATATAAATTATTAAGTCACATAAATTAACATATAAGTTGCCTAATTCAGAGAGACTGGGGATATGCGTTTAAAATCGACCTAGTTTTGGTATAGACATTACCCAATACCACTTATTCGAGTGACTTAAGGTGTATTTTACCACACAAAGCAACAAACATCATCTTGTTTTGGATTGAGGATAAAATAACAACTTTGTTAAGAGAAAAAATATTTGTTAAAAATCTTACATTGCAAGATTTCATTCTTAGCAAATGGTAAAAACTATTTCTTTTTCACTTTTCATGCCTAACTGCTACTGCTGTAGAAATCTGTTTAGTCTGGCCCTCATAACTGCATTCCATTAGAATCATTAAAGGTAACTGGTTTTCCTTTAGCCCACTAAGGCAACCCAGAAAACAAGCAATAAGGCATGTTTTTGAAAAAAGGAAAACACTGCATAGATATTACACTGTAGGAAGAAAAGAAATACAAGTAGTTTCAGACACATCATATCAAAGTACATGACATTAGGAAGTTAGCATTTTAAAAAATAATCCTCTCTAAACTAAAGTATCTCCATAATAGAGGAAGTAAGAGGACAGATAGAAACTACTAAAGTCCCTTCTTCTACCTAGGACTTACTACTCACTGAGACCCACTTCTCTCTTAGGTGTTCATAAAGCAATATTTATACAATTATAAAAAACATTTTTAGGTTAACATAGGAGCTTGCATACTTAAGACGTTCTAGGGCAGAAAATGTGACATTCAATTAAATGCAACATGGGCCAAGTGAGACACCGACACCAACTCTCACATGCATAAAGGATGTTGTGTCCCTGACACATGCAGAATGTCGATTTTCTTTCCCCTCAGAGTATGAAGTCCATATAACCCAAAGGTGACCTGATGTTACTTAGTATAAAGTTTTAGTTAGTACTACTAGCAACTTATTAAGTTTAGAAATTTGTTTTGGTATACACTGATAGAAATTTTAAAATTGTCAAATTCCTTTTTTATCTTTTTTACTTAAACATAACCAAATCTTTAAACAAACTTTAGAGAAGGAATCTGGTAACCAAAGACCAAGTGCTTTTATCAGTAATATAGTGGCATACTGCCTGGATCAAATGGAAGACATTTCAAAAATATACCCATATGTAAGTATCAAAAGCCTTAAAATTTTGCATATCTGGTAAATAGCAATTCTTCTAAGAATTTAAGAAAACAGTCATGGATGTACACAAGATTCAGTGAAGTGTTGTTTATAACTGAAAAGATGTAAATAGTCAAAATGTCCAATAGAAGATTAAATAAATTATGATTCAGTCATACAACAGAACCAACCAATAAGAATGATGCAAAAGACTATGCATGACCTGGGAAAGATGTTCAAAATATATTGTTAAGTGAAAAAAGCAGGTTACAAAACAGTATGCACAATATGAGCCCATTTTTATAAAAATATACATATTTAGCAAAGTAAAAGGACAAATGATATATATCAAAATATTAACAGTTATTTCAACACAGTAGGATGATTGTTGATTTTGCTTAACTACTCTCCCCCCCTTTTTTTCCTATTTGAATTTTCTATAATAGAGATTATTTTTTAAATGAGGGATAGGAGGAGAGGGAGTTACTAACCTTAGATTAACCCAAATATGCCCCCAAAGGCTCCTTCTGGCAAACTAAATGTTTCTGTTCAGCCTGTATCTGGGAAATTGCTTCTACCTTACAAATTTGAGTGTCGTTCAAATACGACATTCACTCAAACTTCCTTTTAGGCAAACTATACAATAGCAATTTTTGATATTAAAACTCAAAAAAAAAAGCATAGACGAGAAAATACAAATTTTCACTTTAAAAAAGAAACAACCCAAGTACATACTACTAAATTATACAAAGTACATTATCTAAGTTTAGTTTATTGCAAAGATCAAGACAGCTAGGAGCCGGAGGCTTTTATTTCACCCCATTCAAAGCACTCACTCTGGCCTGCATCTCATTCACTCGCCCATGCCAAAGGTCTGACACACAATGATGTCTGACATTTCTTGGTTCCTATAGTAAAATAGGAAACTTGACATTTCAATTAAAAAGGTAAAATAAAGACATTTACCATCAGACTATAAAATTCCTCTTCTGAAAGAGGATACTCTCATACTTGAAGATATGCTTTGAAAAAAATTGTATTCCAAATGAAA
The DNA here is from genome assembly GCA_008750895.1 of Mirza zaza. Taxonomy (NCBI): domain Eukaryota; kingdom Metazoa; phylum Chordata; class Mammalia; order Primates; family Cheirogaleidae; genus Mirza; species Mirza zaza. Next base: position 6,369 of record VSMD01103419.1, on the reverse strand, counting down.
GGGGCACCATTTCAAGAGCACGGGGACTACATTAAACTTAGATGAATTCCAACACTCATAACAATGTAACTCGAAACCAAATCTATCTAGTCTTAACAAAAGCTCCAATAACTAAAACTACGTTAACAGGCACAATGGACGGTGTAAACACTGTTAAATGGGCACCAAGTTTAATAGGGCAGACAATATTTGCTTCTGCATTCACACTTATTCAATTACATTTTTTAAAAAATGGTGCTGCTTAAGCTATGAATGTTTTACCAAAAAAAAAAATTCTTTTTTAATAAATATGGCAAATGCTAAAAATCTAGTTAGGTTATCATGCAAGATATATAACCAAGACAAATTCAAATTTATAATAAAGGCAACTTGCATTCAAAATGAACTCTACCCTTATATTTTATTAAAAGGGCAAACATCATGAATTAACCCAGCTGCTTACGTGAATTACAAAAGTAACATGATTCAATATGAAAATAAGAAACTGTCTACAAATCTCTGACAGTAATAAATTGCAATATACAATGCATACAGGAGTCATACAGAGCAACAAACTCTCGTACAAAACAAAAATACTTTAATACCTTTAAAGTCCAAATTTTTCTTTAAAATCATTCATGAAAAAGATTCTCAAGTCAGAATTAACACCTCAATTAGTCAAGCATCAGGAAGCTACATTACAGCTATTAATGTACAAAGAGACATCTTTTCACCAGTCATTTCCTTCTGATGTCTCTGCTCCAGAATCATACAGACTCTCACTTCTCCATACTCTCCATTCCATTTCTTCAGATCATGAAAACTGAATTTGTTGAACACCAGAAATCTAAGATTAGAAAATTTAAATTCAGCAGCATTAAAGAAAAAAATACGTTAAAAGCAACATATGTAGGTTATAAACATTCAGTGAATAAAACAATAGCAGTGAAAAAAAATACTTCCCACCCATATCTCCAATCCCTCTACCCAAGGGAGCTACTTTAAAATTTTCTTTATCTTTCTAGAAGTCTTCTATACAAATACAAATGTGTGTATATATTTTTAACCATTAAGAGAATACTATATACAGCTGTATATTTTGAGAAAACAGAATTTTTAATAATCTTATTCTATCATGTCCTTAATAATAATGTGTTGAAATTAACTACCTGTGACAAAAATCAATGGATATAATCAAATTTTAAAATAGTTTAAAATACAAAGAAGGTACAGTACCTGTTGATATGATGTTGTGTAAACCATAACATTTTGTTGTTGACCATCTGTGGTTATTAAGCCAGCTGGTAACTGGTTAGCTAAAAGACAAAAAAAAAAGTTAAAGCAGGAAAAAAGAACTACATCTACCTTCTTGGGCACAACCTTAAAGTTGTGCTATTAATATCTCATTATAAGTCTGCCACTTATCAATGATGTAATCTTGGGGAAAATCACACCCCTCCCAATTTTCCATTTTTAAAAACCTTCCCTAAAAAGCACATTTTTTCTATTAAATTTTCTAATTTTTTGAATTTTCATATCTCTAAAGTATACTTTAGCTAATTGCTCATGTGTATATAAATCTGCAGAAAAAGAAACCTTGAGTTCAAATTTGTTTGAATCACAAGATTTTATATTACAAACTACAATTCTCAATATTCCTATCTCACATGAATCTTCACCAAAAGTTAGGGGCTATATGTAAATTAGCTGGAACTATCGATGAAAGGTTGTAATGTCTGCAGAATTAAAATGTTTTATACTCATCACTCACTAACTTTAAATATAAGGGGTGAACTAATAAGAACTATTTAAAATAATGCTATGTCAGGCCAGGCACAGTGGCTCACACCTATAAGCCTAACAGTCTGGGAGGCCAAGGCGGGAGGATCACTTGAGCCCAGAAGTTTGAGATTGTAGTGAGCTATGATCATGCCACTGCACTCTACCCACGGTGACAGAGTGAGACTGTCTTAAAAATAAATACATAAATAAAAATGAAATAATAGTGCTAATGTCAAATAACTCAGCGCTGATATTCCAAAAACATCACTACAGATATTTAGCATGAATCACTGCTAACAATCTATACAACTTGTACCATAACACCACTTACTAAATGCCTCCTCTGTGAGCTCTTCACTTAGTCCATCTGTAGCTGTGACTGCTCCACCAACTCCCTTCTCCCCTTTCATAGCCTGGGGAAGGAAAACAAAACCCCTGAAAGTCACTGGTATTCAAATGAAATTGTCTTCCAAATGAGAATGCTTACTTATTGCCTAAAATTAGGAGCTTCTATTATTATAAACACTGAACAAAGTATTTATTAACACTTCTGGTTAATTACATATGAAGAGGCCTTCAAAATGCTAAGTTTTTGTATAGCAGTAATCATTAAAAGAGTGTTAGTAATGACCTAGAAAACCTAAAGTATTTATGGATAAAAATAATTTTTCTAATTCCACACCACATCAAAGGGATCAGAGAACTCTACTTACAGATGAAGAAGTCTGCAAAATACCATAAATATTCAGCTTATAAATTTACTACAAATTATTCAAGTTACCACTAAGTATATACATTGGCTCTCAGGCAACAGGGCAGTACTACAGCAGCAAGTTGAGAGTTAAAAATTCCTAAATTAAAATTACAATTTGGACCAACTACCTCTAAGGTTCCACCCACTTTAAGTAAGGTTCTATGATACTACTACAGATTTAGAAATGTGAAGAGTTTACACACTCTCTTCCTACTTCAATTACTGCATGCAGATATCACTAATTTAATGGGATTCTAACAATGAAGCTATTAAGAATATATTTTGAAAGCAATGTAATCTGACACCCAAGCTGGAGTATGGAAATATATATGCTGAACTCAACTCATTTTCATAAAATTCATACCTACAGGCAAAGATAAACCTAATGGGAAGTAGAATTCAATCAATTATAAGAAAGTGATATGGCTACAACTTCTTTTTATTATCTCAAAGGCCCCAAGCTTAGCGATGCTACCTCTTTTAAATTAACAACAATAATAGCAATAAGTAACATTAATGAGCATTTAACATTATTTACTTAAGTCCTCAATTCTGTGACATAGGTACTATTAGCCTCACTTTACGGATGAAGAAACCCAAGTCCTAAAGTACTTAAATAATCTGCATAAGGTCACAGACTTTGCATGTAGTGGAACTGGGATTCCACCTCCAGAGTCAGAATCCAGAGTTCATGCTCTTAACCCTTACATAACTGTGCTGTAGTTAGTAATAAACAGAGGAAGAAAGAAAGGACTTACTACATAAGTACTGTAATATAAGTAAATACTTCTGAATATTACATACTTTGATACAAAATGAATTTTTTAAACAAATAATATATTTTAAAAGTTACAATGAATAGTGTATCTTATTTTCTTAAAAGCATAATGGGAGACATTTTATTTACCTCTCTGAATTTCTGAAGGTATAATTTCAGAGGTTCCACATAACTGTCGAAGCCTAAGGTAGACATGGCAAAGAGAATATCCTCTCCATTGATTGTTTTCCGTTTCTCTTGATGGCATCTTTCACTGGCTTCAGATGTTATAAAGCTGATGAACTCACTTACACATTCTTGAACACATTCTTTGGCATCTTTTGCAATCTAAAGAGAAAAACCCTAGGTAAATTTGCAGGGAATATAACTATCACCTTCCTAACAACCTGCAAAAATAAAATGCTATTCAGAAGAACATGTTTCAGTTTATGACTTAATTTTTAATCTCTGAAATACATGCTAATAACATTAACACAATGTTTTCTATCAAAATTCCAACCCTCAGAGTAATAATAAAAACCTGGATACATGAGAGAGAAGCTTTGACATCTATTCACAGAAAATGAATATTACTTAGATACAAAAGAGCAATCACTGAATGTTCCTACCACCCTAAACAAAATGTAAACTCTTACTAACCAAGTGCCTCTGGAAAGTCAATCCCATTGTCTATATACCGTGGGCTACAGATGTAGGTACCACTTCTCTACTCTAGCATTTCGTGAATAAGAGCACCGGAAAATAAAAAACAAAACAAAAAAATAAATAAAAACTCAAAAACTAAATTCACGTAAGGCTTAGAAAAAGAGTGAAATAATGACATATGGTAACTTTTTGACTTGTTATTATTGAGGATACACAGTGTCAGGTACAGGTTTTGAGTTTACTAAAAAGCCTGCCTAAAGAAGCATGTACCTGCCACCTGATTATATTTAAAAACATTTCTTCCCTTAAGGGTCTGGGGTCTAAAAGTCAAACTCTAATGGACTGACACAATTCCAGAGATACTCATAACAGGAACACCACTCAAAATCCTTGCTACAACACATTGTCTTTCATCTCCATGCCTAATTTACATACTGTAGAAAGTAAATAAGAGTTGCATAAATGCAGTCAAGCAAGAGAATATAATGTGAGCCATGTATATAATTTTAGATTTTCTAGTAGACATGTGAGAAAAAAGAAACAAGTCAAATTCATTTTAATAATATATTCTACTTAACCCAATATATCCAAATTATTATCATTTAAACATAGAATCAATTTTAAAATGAGGTACTTTAATTCTTTTCTTCATACTAAACCTTCAAAATCTGGTGTGCTTTGCATTTACGACACATCTCAATTCACACTGGGCACATGTCAAGTATTCCACAGCACACAGCTAGTGGCTACAGAGCTGCACAGTGCAGGCCTTGGCCTGTGGGGAGCAATAATCATCAGCTATACTTTTGTTCCCTTAAAACATGAGGAGGACTTTTCATATTGGAACTTCAGGCTTAATGATGTATTTTAATAGTATCTTTATTGGTAAGCCTTTTCATGAGTATTTTTATAAGCTATAATAAAATAACAGAAAGGTTACTATGCAATATAACATGATATAAAAAGTGTGACTTTTCAGACCAAGTGATAAAGTAGTGACAATGAGTTTTTAAGAGTTGTTCTCAGACAAACCACTTAAAAAACCAGACCAGTTGAAATGTTAATATCTATAATTATGTAAAAATAGCTATTTCTAAACACCAGGATTTTTTTTTGAGAAAATCATTACCACATCTTTATCAGTCCAATAAGACCTAAATTTGCTGCAACATTATAGAAATTACAACTTCCTATGCCCAAACCTGATAGGTCTGATGATGGACCTACTTTAAAAAAGATTCTTGATTCTATTTTATCTGCTTCTGATAAGTGGGGAATGGGGAGCATTTGGAGACTAAGAACTGAAAATGAAACACTGTTCAGTCACTGAATATGTAGAAATGAAAGAAATATTTGATTTGCTGAAAGGCTGAATGATGGAAATCAATACTAATTGTATTCTTGAACTGTATATTCACAGTTTTACAGTTCCCCCAAAAAATCTAGTTAAATTTCTCCTCTATGTTACCTTTCCCGTTTGAGGTATGGCATTTTTCATTATTCTAGCCACATTTGCAATTGGAAGATATATATCTTGTTCTCTAAAACTTTCTTTTGAACCATTTGTGTCTTCATGATCATTCATGCTGTCCTCAGTATCTAAAGAAATAAAAATATTTAGGTTTAAACATTCTTGTAATTTTTATTGCAAGATAGAAAAGACTACCCAAAACTACCTAGAATAATAACCATTCTGGTTCCCTTCCTAATCCTTTTTAGAGATTAGGATAAAAATTATTTTCACAATTTTCATAGGGACAGAACTGAACTTATTAATTTCAAACTCGCTGCTTAGAATTATTTTATCTTCAACTATGCCTTCTAAAATCCTACCTACCCATTCTCCAAAAAGCTCAAATAAGATCTCCAGAGTACCTTCAAAAGTGATCTTTCCTTTCATCAAATACTGCAAGTGCTTCTCTGTGCCTTGGCTCTGACACATCTTATAACTCTTTTTAATTCTCATTTCCCCTATTAGATTTTTGCTCCTTATTCCCAGGGATCAACTTTGTGTTTCCTAGGAATAGGTATAGCACCTTCCACAGAGCAGGTGTTCACAATTTTTTTTTTTTTTTTTTTTTTTTTGAGACAGAGTCTCACTTTGTTGCCCAGGCTAGAGTGAGTGCTGTGGCGTCAGCCTAGCTCACAGCAACCTCAAACTCCTGGGCTCAAGCAATCCTGCTGCCTCAGCCTCCCAAGTAGCTGGGACTACAGGCATGTGCCACCATGCCCGGCTAATTTTTTCTATATATATTTTAGTTGGCCAATTAATTTCTTTCTATTTATAGTAGAGATGGGGGGTCTCGCTCTTGCTCAGGCTGGTCTCGAACTCCTGAGCTCAAATGATCCGCCCACCTCGGCCTCCCAGAGAGCTAGGATTACAGGCTTGAGCCACCGCGCCCGGCCTGTTCACAAGTATTTATTGCATGAC